>JAWNZC010000236.1:32500-272500 GCA_035771165.1 Paragorgia papillata
ACTGGTCCGAGAGTCCGACACAAAAGTTAAAATTATAAACATACTACGAAAAGGATAAGGTAGGTAATTTGTGCATGGCTTCTTTGTCAATACTGTAACATATTCTGAAATTACCCCTTCGTAATTTTCACGACCCTTTTTTTAAAACACAAATGAATAGTCGAGTCTTAAGCCCCGCACAGACGACCAAGTTTTTCTTGACAAGTTCCTTGGTAACTTTCCTTGCTCATGTGTACGATGAACACGTTTTTTTCAAACAATTTTCCTTGACAAGTTATAATTGCTCGTGTGTACGGTTGGACAAGTTTTCCTTGACAGTATTATGATCGCGTAATAAGCTTCGGAGATGATCTTGTCAAGTTTTCCGCGACGACTATACACACGAACAAATTTCCTTGTTCAAAAGCTGGCATGACCAGCTTTTGAACAAGGCTCCTTGTCAAGGAAAAACTTGTCAATTTGTGTCGTGCACACGAACAAATAAAACATGTCAAGGAAAAACTTGTCAAGGAAAAACTTGTCAAGGAAAACCTGGTCGTCTGTGCGGGCGGGGCTTTACTTAGTCTTCACTGTCTGATTTCGGGCCGGTTGTAGTGTTTTTACTGTAGTTTCAAGGCCGGCCTCATGTAAACTAAAACCGAAATGCAAAATTCAGGCCGGCCTCTTGTAAACACCCCCTTAGTATATATGATAGTGACATGTACATAAATTATCCATTCCCCTTTAAACCAAACAAATATTAACTTAGCAGCTTTGTTGCAATATAACAAAAGCAGAAAGAAGATACGTAATTCTTTCTGACCTGTACGTCAATTCATTGTAAAATATTGCTCTGCTGTCTGGATGATCTCTACTTCGACTTAACGACCCCATACTGTGAATTCTGTGGAAAAAAGAAATCAAAAAACAAAACTGTTGTTAATGGGACCTATGGGGAGAAAATGCGAAAATCAGGCAAACAGGGTATTACGAATGATATTGCAAAGTGAAAAGGTGGTAAACTGCCGAGGTTTGTTTTTGTAACGAAATAATGACGTTTCGAGCGGAATCCTTCATCATTAAGGCCTGGCCAAACGCTTTCAACATTTCATGCAACATCGTTCAACATTGTTGAACGCATGTTAAACGAAAATTTGAACATGTTCAAATTTCGTTCAACATCACTGAACACCATTCAACAACGTTCAACATCATTCAACAGGGTGGCCAAACGCTTTCAACATGTTGAATTCAACAATGTTCAACGATGTTGAATGAAATGTTGAAAGCGTTTGGCCAGGCCTTTACTCTCTTTTCTCTGATGAACGGCTCTGGACATTTTAAAAAAAGTAGAAGAATAAAGGATAAGAGACGGGGGGCTAATCATCCTTACTCCTACGTCAGCGGTTGAATTGCGAAGGACGCAGATCAACGTGGCCGTGTCAAGGCATATCAAAGGCGCTCCAGGCAGCCGCCATACGACACAGCACAGATACATAGTTCAGCCCAGGGATCAAAGCTAAGATGTACGTGTTGATTTTACTGAGGGAGGAAAACTGGAGAACCCGGCGAAAAACCATCGAAGCACACGAGAAATCAACTAAACTCTACTCACATGAGTTCCAAGCTCGACAACGGAGTCGTTCCCAAGCGGTCACCTATCCAAGTACGGTCTAACCGGGCTTAACTTTTTGGTGCGAGGCAACGCGCTAACAGCACACGCCACTCGTGCTTCCCATAAAATACAATCTCTTGAAAATCTACATGCCGTTGGTGTTATTAAAGAAACACACCCATATGCTTCCTTTAAATTAATTTGGTTTGATAATAGCAACGACATACAACTATCTTTGATAACTTATTCCGCACATGTGACGTCAAGACGTTTCATTTGCATATCAAACAACCTGAAATATCTCAAGGAAACGAAAAACTGCAAAAGATATTACTCTGTCATTTTAAGTATTCTTTCAAATAAAACAGCCTTAATTTTCCTTCATAGACACTTTAAAGTTGATGTACAGTGAGATCTGCGCATGATCCGCCATCTTTGTTTTGTAAGTCTCACGAACAAGACATTCGTAGATAATTACATGAAGTACTCAGCTCAGTGTAAACTGTTCGAAGCAACATGGCAGAAAACTAAGCGATTCGGCGAGGATATCTCTTCGGATTTCTTCTATTTCCGCGAAAAATGTTTCGTTTCAAGTACAAGTAATGAAGAGGAAGCAAGAAAAACTTACAATCTTGAATAAGGTATCAATTTATTTGTTGTAAATAGAGATGTAAACATTAGTTTCGTACATGCGCAGAACAGACTGTAGATCACCTTTAAAGTGCACATGAAACGAAAATTAAGTTTGTCTTATTTGAAAAACACTTAAACTGATAGAGTAACATCTTTTGCAGTTTTTCGTTTCCTTGCTTCGTTCTTGAGATATTTCAGTTTGTTTGATATGCAAATTAAACATTTTGACGTCACACGTGCACGAGTTATCGAAAAACGTTATAATCTTTGTTATTGTCAAATATAATAACTTGAAAATCTACATGTTTATAGTGTTCTGGGCGAAACACACGCACACTGCTTCCTTCGAATTCTTTTGGGTTTGATAATAGCAAAGATATATAACTTTTTTCAATAACTCATTATGCACACGTGACGTTAAAATGTTTAATTTGCATATCAAGCTGAAATATCTCAAGAACGAACTACGAAGTAAGGAAACGGAAACTTCAAAAGATGTTACTCTACCATTGTAAGTGTTCTTTCAAATAAGACAGACTTAATTTTCTTTCATAACCACTTTAAATAAAACAAAACCCAGGTGGGAAATATATGGAGGAAACCTACTTCCTTAATAGTCTTTCCAGGTCAGGCAGTCCTCGTAAGATTTCACGAGCATTAGACACCAAAGAAGTTCGCGATATCAAGTCTTCCACAGCATCCAACCTTTAAAAATACATAACAGCTTGATATTATACAATTATTGGATGAGGTTGAGCATGATAGCTTGTGTTATCAACGCCGAGATAAGTGTTATCTGCCGAAGCCGAATTAAGGCTGAGGCGGATAATACAAACCGAGGCTTGATAACACAAGCTATCATGCGACAACCGAATTCAATAATTGTTTTATTATACAATTATAAATGTAGAAGCCTTTAAGGAGTTTTATACAAAGTTGAAAGTAAGATAAAAAAGTGAATCACATATTCATACCGTCTTCAGTTTGAGGTTCGCTTACTTTTTCTCTTTCAAATACAATTTTCTCTTTCAAATACTGCTTTAAACTCTAACAGCTGTATGTGTAGCTCGCTTGGTTTTTCTTTTTGGTTTTGGTGTCAACAAAACTTGCCAAATCCGGCCGATTAATTCACTTCTGATCGTCACTCCTAAAGGTCCCGGCGGCCATGTTTGTTTTGCTCAAACCGCTGGCCAGCTCGCACAAATTACGTCATAGCTACAGACAATTTTTGATATTTTGTAGGTGGCAAGACATCAAGAATTGTCTGTAGGTTTTTAGCCAATCACAATCGAGATTGTATCAGAATTGTATAATAATATATATGAGTTGTATATATTACATGTAGTCAGTGGAGTAGTAAGTGGCGTTGTCAGCACTATCGGAACCCAAGGCACTTTAAAAGAAAGCTCACAAACGTGTTCACAAACGTGTTATCTGTACAATGTTAACCGGTACTCTCAAAACGACTGCTTGGAAATGAGCGACGCCTGCAAGAAACTTACCTATCGTTGATTGATTTAGGATTGCATAAAGGAGAGCACAGCCATTGCTTAAACAGTCGCTTTCCTAAAAAGATGTTTTAATAATGTTTTAATAATGTTTGATACCATAACCGAAACGTTGGGTCATGAACAGTAACTTTTTAAGTGGCTGCGTTGGGAGTTTATTTATTGTTCCTAACGTGCATATGACACAACAATTAAGTTAGCGTTATTTGAATAAACACTTAAAATGACAAAGTAATATCTTTTGTAGTTTTTAATTTCCTTGCTTCGTTTTTTAGATATTTCAGTTTGTTTGACATGTAATTACAAAATAAGGTACTCTGTACGCACGCTCTGATTGGCTGGGCTCCGTCCATTATTAAGAGTATGAAGATAATGAATGACGTAACGTGGCGTGGAATGGCGAAGAATGGCGTCAGCTGGCCGGAAAAGCCAGCCAAAAATCTCAAAACTGTCCAACTTTTAGCTTTCTTTTCCCCCCTTCTTATTTTATAAAACAAATAAAACATACCGTTCCTTATGTACTCTTCTAAAGGTTCGTTTGACGTATCGCCTCGACTTCTTTCGTGTTTAAATGACGTCAAACGAACCTTTATAAGAGTATATATGCACGGAGCTAATAGAGCAAAGAGATAATAGTAAAGATATATAACCTTCTCCGATAAGTCATTATGCACATGCACGTCACAGCATGTGACACTTACATATCAAACAAACTGGGATATCTCAAAAGTGAAGCAAAGAAACGAAAAACTGCAAAAGATGTTACTTTGTCATTTTAAGTGTTCTTTCAAATATTAAAGACAAACTCAAGTTTAATGTCATACACTTTAAAAATTGTGTAAAAATATAAGGTCCTGTATATTTCTTTGAAGAACCACTTTAAAAGCATACAGTCCAACCTCTATTTAAGCGGACACCTTTGGAACCTCGCCTGGGTGTCCGCTTAAAATTATTAACTAAGTAACTTTTCTACGTTGTTATCTGTACATAAACATTTTTTATCTGACAAAGCTAATAAATTAACATTAACATTAACATTAACATAACATTAACATAACATTAACATAACATTAACATAACATTAACATAACATTAACATAACATTAACATAACATTAACATTACATTAACATAACATTAACATAACATAACATTAACATAACATTAACATAACATTAACATAACATTAACATAACATTAACACAACACAACACAACACAACACAACACAACACAACACAACACAACACAACACAACACAACACAACACAACACAACACAACACAACACAACACAACACACACAACACAACACAACACAACACAACACAAAATTAAATTAAATTAAATTAAAAAAAATAAAATAAAATAAAATAAAATAAAATAAAATAAAATAAAACAAAACAAAATAAAATAAAATAAAATAAAATAAAATAAAATAAAATAAAATAAAATAAAATAAAATAAAATAAAATAAAATAAAATAAAATAAAATAAAATAAAATAAAATAAAATAAAATAAAATAAAATAAAATAAAATAAAATAAAATAAAATAAAATAAAATAAAATAAAATAAAATAAAATAAAATAAAATAAAATAAAATAAAATAAAATAAAATAAAATAAAATAAAATAAAATAAAATAAAATAAAATAAAATAAAATAAAATAAAATGGGTTTCACAGTACGGGGTACGCATGTGGTGACCGGCTTTTTGTGTCTATATGTAGTTTGTTTTAATCAAGTGTTAATTGTTACTGTTATTAAAGAAAACGTTAATTTTGATATGGATTTGTCCGCTTAAGGAAGGTTAATTTGCCTACCTTTACACGAGCCCGGGTTGAGAGCCATCTCGGGTCAGCTCGCCAACTCGGGTTGGCTACTTTTTTTCCCAACCCGAGTCAGCTTTTCTCAACCCTGGTTGGGAATGTTTTTTGTCCGAGCAGCGCTCTGTGTCAAGACATGTGGTGGAATTATTATTCACTAAACAACATGGCAAACAACACGGCTAGTGATGTTGAAAAACGTCGTAAGCAAATTTCGATTGTTTCAGAAGATGTCGTTGCCTTGTATTCTCGCTTATTCGTTCGCGTAAGCGAGAAAACAAAGCAACATCAGAATTGAAGTCGACATTTTTGTAGTCCATCTCATTTTGTAGTCCTTCTGAGACAGACTGTGAAATATTCGGTCTTGTCACTGAACCACTACCATGATTCATGAAAGTTGGGAATTATTTTCTTTGCGAGCGCTCGGACTTGCCATATTTACACAGGACTCACTGACGGAGTCTGGTTCGACAACTAACAAATTGGCGCCAAAGACACGTTCGTAAGTGCCTGGGTACGAGATTGGACACAAATTATCATATTGCCGACACTTTACACGAGCCCGGGTCAAGGTCAACCCGTGTTTACATGAAGAAATTGACCAAATTTTCACACCTTCGCACCTCTCCAACCCGGGTCGACCCGGGTCTTGAAAAGGGTCACTCGGCAAGACGGGTTGACCTGGCTATCGTGTAAACGCTAACAGGGGTTTATTCGTAGACGGGTTGAGCCGGGTTGGCTCTCAACCCGGGCTCGTGTAAAGGCCCCCGTGTTCGTTTAAAAGGGGTGTCAGTTAATAGGGGTTCGACTGTAATTAAAAATACACACCAAAAGCTGTACAGCAGTTGTCAACTTGCTCCAATAAGGTACCTTCCAAAGGTACATCCACTCCATTCGATACCACATCCAAATTAGTCAAAGTCACACCATCAAGCATCTGTTGAACAACACAAAATCAGTTATATTAAATAGATTTAAATAGAAAATGACTGGAGGGACTTGCTGAGAATTAAGACTTTTGATGTTTGTATGATATATTTATTAAAGTGCCAATAACCCCAAAAAGTTTTTTGCACGAATAAACCGCCAATCCAAATGATGAAGAATGCAATATAAATTAACTAAATTGGTAAAATCCTCTTGATTTAAGAATCTATTGAAGTGGCGATAATGACGGACACGTCTTGGGAGACTACGTCGAGAAGGGTTTGTGACGTAATACCAAGAATTCTATATTTTTTTTACTGTAAAGTAAATAGGAAAGAACGTACCCAAGTTACGTTTATCGCCAGTTTGGCGATATTTTTAATTTTAATTTTAATTATTTTATTATAGTTCCAGTGTACTACACTTTATAGATTTTTGAAGGCGAATTCCTGGTATTACGTCATACGCATCCTATACCCATTCCCCTCACTGCTCCACCATGGGACAAACAGATGGGGTTAGATGAAGATCGCCCAGCGTGAAACTGACAGTAGCAACCATCAACATTTGAGGTAAGCCCACTTATAGTATATATATATATATAGACATGGTATTTAACATATAAAGAGTATTATATCTGAATGACATTGCCAGTTTCATTACTTTGTAGAGACGACATTTGCCAATTTCATTACCTTGTAGAGCTTATTTTCTTTGATTTATGAATTTTTAGTTTTGACTCTATTTGATAAAATAAGAACCTGCTTTGAAATTTTAGCCTAAAACAGGTTCTTATGTAAAGGGGTCTAAATGGAAAATCTTAGCCTAACAGGTTTTTAAAATCTAGGTTCTTATACGCGGGTTTTTACTGTAATTCTGATTGGTTTCGATCATCTAACCCCCAAAACCCTAACCCTAACCAGTAAGGAGCATGGGAACGAATTGAAAAATTGACAGTGTGATTGATTACTTATAGTCTTTACTCAAGGATTCCAGTAGCGAAATCGCAAGGTCGGCTACTGACCAATCATAGCGTACAAACGACGCAACTTATTCTATAAATGCAATATAGAATCCTACCATGTGATTTCTTCCTTCTGTAAATGAAGCACTCTTTCTGTGGACAACAATCTCGTCCAAAGGTCTGTACAGCTAGACAAGTCCAAAAATTAAACCTCTTATACAGTGGAACCTCTAATTAGCGGACACTCTATCCAGCGAACACCTCTAATTAACGGACATTTGGTTAAGTTCCCAAACGACACATTACAAATTCCCCCAACCTCCATCCAGCGGGCACCTCTAATTAACGTATACCAGAGGTTTTCTCTTCTCTCGTCTTACCGCTGTAATTAAATTACGGGAGAGAAAACCTCTGGGACCAGGGTAGCCATGCTCTTCTATTAATTAAAATAAAAATGATACCAACGCGTTTTCAATTTATAGACACTTTAAAGTGCCTATATCATGGTTGGGGATTTTACATATTTAGGATATTTGGAACCTTCTGAGAAGATTTGTAATATATCTTCTTTTCCTAAAATTGCATCTTCATGGATTTTTTGGCCGTTAAAGTTGACGGAAGTGACGTCAAAAGAGGGATCTGTAAAGTGGTTTTCATATACACAAATTCCTTCCTCTTTCGACGTCACTTCCGTCAACTTTAACGGCAAAAACATCCATGAAGATGAAATTTTCGCCCGAGAAGATATATTACAAATCTTCTCAGAATGTTACAATTAGTATAAATATGTAAAGTCCCTGAGGATGACATAGGCACTTTAAGAGGATAATTTTTCCTACGTTGCGTAACATGCGCTTAAAACTGATTTGATTTCTACTAATCATGTCTACGTTTATATGATAAGTTGTACGTATACATGTAGTGCATGTGGTACGTTTGTGAGCTTGGTGTAATGTAACAGACGTTTGGTGGACGTTCGTCAAACTTGACTGCTCTGAAGAAAATGTTTCTGAGCCCCAGATAACCGCGGCTAGACGCTCTAACCATTGAGCCACTGATATCAATTCAGGTGGAGATCTAAGATTGCAAATTCATAGTCATATGCTTCTGCGCAGTATGGCATATGAGATATGGTATTTAAAACGATACGAGTTGGACGCTCTGACCATTGAACTACCGAGGCTCGAATTACAACAAGCTTGCACATGTGCTACATATATACGTACCACTCTTAACGTTACCTTAACTAGAGTGCATCTCATATGCAAACGCTACCACTTAGGGGCACATATGACTATGAATTTGCAACCTTAGCTCTCCATCTGAGCCTCAGTGGCTCAATGGTTAGAAGCGTCTAACCGGTCATTAGAAGGTTACATGCAGGTTTGATCCCTGTCTGGGACTCCGAAATATTTTCTGAGCATTTGAGCTTGACGAACATCTACCAAGTGTCTGTTATTTTTTTTATAATCCAATTTTAATATTTGGTTATTTTGAAATTACAGTGGAACCTCCAATTAGCGGACACCGACGGGAACGTCTCAGGAAGCCGTATACGATGATTGATCAAACCGCTCCAATAGAATTCTAGCTGAACAGAACGTGTTCACCATCTCTGATTGGATAACCCTCAAACAGAGTTTTGATTCGCTAAACTTCTTACTACTAGGGTGATATGATTGGTTAAACCTGGTTAAACCTGTATCAGATTAGCCTATGAGATTTGTAGGGAAATATAGCCTGAATTACATGAAAGTGAGGTTCGTACCGCTTCCTACCAGAGGCTTTCTCTCCTCTCCTGTCTTACTGCTATAAAATTGCGGGAGAAAACCTCTGGAACCAGGGTAGAGCCTCTCTCCTCCGCAGAGGTTAAATTTCGGAGATTGGAGGTTTCGGGGGTCGTCGGAGATGCTCGGAGGCGTCAGCTGGACATAAGTAGTGCGGGCGAAACTAGTCCAACGGAAAATTACATTTAGCCTCTGCCAGATTTCTGTCGGTTTCTTGCACAAGATGTCGGTTTCTTGCATGACTTGCTAATTCACGGATAACTAAGCCATCCACGTCTATATTAGTAACATATTTGTTGGTAAGTGATTATGACATGTTTATAATATGTCTTTCTTGTAAAAAAGACAAAATATCCTCAGTTTTTTGCCGTTTAATATATCAGACGAAGACTGACGAACCAGAGGATAACATATTTATATCGGCCGACGTGTAGCTCACATTGAAACAACGAACTTTCCTAGTTTGTCCACACAACTGTGGTCGTGTAACCTTCTGCTATATTCGACAACCCGCAGTTCCAAAAGTTATTGACACCCCCCTGATGCCGCCATATTGACACAGAAATCTGGCAGAGGTTCTTTTTTCGCTTTCTCTTTCGCTATCCGCTCGCACTCCTTATGTTCAGCTGACGCTTTCGACGCATCTCCGACGATCCCCGACGTAGCCGATCTCCGAAAGAACCTCTGCGGAGGAGATAGGGGTAGAGCATGGCAGGAGCATTCACCGAAAAATTCAAGAGAATCCAACGTATAGTCTTCGAGCTACTGACTCTTAAAGTTTGCCATTGCTATTTCATTTCTGGAGATATCTTGGCACTTGCATGGTAACAATGCCTTATGACGTACGTTACTTCACGTCATAAACACTTTAAGATGTTTTAATCAGCACTTACCTCGAAGTTTTTCATTGAGAGAAGTTCGTGTTCAATAAGACACTTCTTCAGATACCTGGAGAACAACCAAGCAAGCAAAACAGTTACATGTAATATGTTCTAAGGTATACTCAGGATTTTGAAAGAACCAGTGGCGCGACTATGCATATGGGGGACGGTTGGGTAGATTACTTCGGGGGCCCTTTCCAAGAATGGCTGTAGCCACCAATTTGGAAGTGACCCTTTCCAGGAATGGCTGTAGCCACCAATTTGGAAGTGGCCCTTTCCAAGAATGGCTGTAGCCACCAATTTGGAAGTGGCCCTTTCCAGGAATGGCTGTAGCCACCAATTTGGAAGTGACGCTTTCCAGGAATGGCTGTAGCCACCACTTTGGAAGTGACCCTTTCCAGGAATGGCTGTAGCCACCACTTTGGAAGTGACCCTTTCCAGGAATGGCTATAGTCACCAATTTGGAAGTGACCTTTTCCAGGAATGGCTGTAGCCACCAATTTGTAAGTGACCTTTTCCAGGAATGGCTGTAGCCACCAATTTGGAAGTGACCCTTTCCAGGAATGGCTGTAGCCACCAATTTGGAAGTGACCTTTTCCAGGAATGGCTGGAGCCACCACTTTGGAAGTGGCCCTTTCCAGGAATGGCTGTAGTCACCACTTTGGAAGTGGCCCTTTCTAGGAATGGCTGGAGCCACCAATTTGGAAGTGACCCTTTCCAGGAATGGCTGTAGTCACCACTTTGGAAGTGGCCCTTTCCAGGAATGGCTGGAGCCACCAATTTGGAAGTGACGCTTTCCAGGAATGGTTGTAGTCACCACTTTGGAAGTGGCCCTTTCCAGGAATGGCTGGAGCCACCAATTTGGAAGTGACGCTTTCCAGGAATGGCTGTAGCCACCACTTTGGAAGTGACGCTTTCCAGGAATGGCTGTAGCCACCACTTTGGAAGTGGCCCTTTCCAGGAATGGCTGTAGTCACCACTTTGGAAGTGGCCCTTTCCAGGAATGGCTGTAGCCACCAATTTGGAAGTGACGCTTTCCAGGAATGGCTGTAGCCACCACTTTGGAAGTGACGCTTTCCAGGAATGGCTGTAGCCACCACTTTGGAAGTGACGCTTTCCAGGAATGGCTGTAGCCACCACTTTGGAAGTGGCCCTTTCCAGGAATGGCTGTAGCCACCAATTTGGAAGTGATCCGGCTATACTCAAATGACCGCGAAACCGTTATTCAAGCCACAGAATAACATCAACCACAAGTTTAACTCGGTTTCGGTATCTCATGATATTTGATCTAACTTTTGCCTTAATATTATAGTTCGACTTTGCTGTGAATTGATGTTGGAAGTTGGAATTCTGAAAATGGTATCATCATGGTTATGATGCCGTCATGACATGGTAATAATAATTACGACACAGAATACTCGCTCCACTCCCCCCTCATTAATTCCTTTTGTTCGGGGCCCGTGACGTTCACCCACCCTCCCTCCCCACCCTATAGTTGCGCCACTAGAAAGAACGTGGAAATAATGGCGTCAAAATACAACTTACCAAATGCAAGCACCTAGTGCCGAGAGAGCAAGATCACAATCGTCAGCTGAAGTGAGTCCTGCATTGTCTGGAATTATAATAAACAATTAAGTGTCAGACCGCAATGTCAAGATAGTTAAGCATGTATTAAAGGTATGATATATGCTATGGCATTGTATGGTTGAAATAATTACAGTCTGATTTAATTAAGTATTGTAAGTCCAAAATTACCATACTAAGGCTTAGCAAAACAAATCAAAGTCAAGAAAATAGAAGTGAAATTAATTGAATTGAAGTGAGGTGCGGTGGGATGAGGTTTGGTCAGGTAAGGATCAAGTGAGATCAAGTAAAGTCAGGTGAAATAAAGTTAGGTTAGGTGAAATCAGACGAGGTCAAGTGAGGTCAGGTGAGGTGAAGTAAGGTCAGATAAAAACAGGCGAGGTGAGATAAGGTGAGGTGAAACGAAGTGAAGTCAGGTGAAGTCACAGTAAGGTAAGGTAAGGTAAGGTAAGGTAAGGTAAGGTAAGGTAAGGTAAGGTAAGGTAAGGTAAGGTAAGGTAAGGTAAGGTAAGGTAAGGTAAGGTAAGGTAAGGTAAGGTAAGGTAAGGTAAGGTAAGGTAATGTGAGGTAAAGTGAAGGCAGGTGAAGTAATGGTAAGGTGAGAGAAGGTGAGATAAGGTGAGGTGAGGTAATGTGAGGTGAAATAAAGTGAAGGCAGGTGTAGTAAGGTGAGGTAAGGTGAAGTGAAGGCAAGTGAAGTCATGGTAAGGTGAGGTGAGGTAAGGTGAGGCAAGGTAAGGACAGGTCAGGTACAGGTCAGGTAACGTCAAGCAAGATCAGATGAAGTCAAGTGACGTAACGTGAGGTCAGGTGAGTTCAGGTGAAATCAGATGAAGTATGGTGAAGCAAGGTAAGGTGTGGTGAAATATAGTAGTAAGGTAGACAATGCTATAGTTTTGGTAAGCATTCCACTTGGGGCTAATCATCCTCACTCGCAGCCAGCGGCTGAATTACGAAGAACGCAGATCAACGTGGCCGTATCAAGGTATATCAAAGGCGCTCCAGGCAGCCGCCATACGACACAGTTCAGACCACGGAACACAGCTAAGATGTTAGGTGTTTTACGGAGGGAAGAAAACCAGAGAACCTGGCGAAAAACCCTCGAAGCACAGGAGAGATCAACTACAACTCTACTCACATGAGTTCCAAACTCGACAAAGCGGTCATACCAAAGCGGTCACCCATCCAAGTACTAGCCCCATCTAACCGGGCTTAACTTTTAGTGATATAGGCATCGCGCTAACAGCACACGCCACCCGTGCTCCCCATACAATGGGGAAGAAGACAAGATGGTACAAAAGAAAAGATGACAGTCGGGTGGGTGGTCAAGAGAGTACTTAGAGGCAAAGCCGAGGACACCAGTAGGAAAAGGAAGGAATGGAAGGGATTTTGGTCTAAATAAAAGTGAGGAAAATACCCGCTACATTATGCTACACGTGAGGGGTCCCAAGGCAAGGTAGACAGAGCTTAAAAAGCATACTGTATGGTTTGTCTTACCCCCGTTAGTCATTTTCTTTAAAGCTTCTGGCCATTCCTGAAATTAACAAAACAAAAATAGGGATGAAAATGTATCAAGCATTAAAGTGGTTCTCTGGTTTCCGAAAAACAAAGTTGTATTTTACGTGCGAAGTTTGTATTTTGGAGCGCCGCTATTAAATTTGCCGTGTTTGAGACCCCGTTTACACGACGCCGGTACAATTTGAAAACGGAACAAAATCGTGCCGTTTAGGCCTTGCGTTTACACGATACCGGCACAAAAATGACATGAAAACGGCACAAAATGAAGACGGGTTCCTTGACGGCATGAAATGAAAACGGAACACTAACTGGTATCGTGTAAACGCACGTGCCGTATAGCAGTTTGATGACGGTAATCACGATATATATATATACGACCACAGTATTCGGGTCAGCAGTATTCACAAAGTCTTCTCAATTCTCATTGGAAGAGAATAGTCACATGCTAATCCGCCATGATATTATACCAGCACCATGTAAACGCAAGACTTTTGGCCTGTATAAATATCACTGACATAATATATCACACCGGCATGATTTTGTTCCGTTTTCAAATTGTACCAGCATCGTGTAAACGGGGTCTCAGAAGAATGAGTTGAGGAGAACTATGACGCCATAGACTCGATAAAAACAAAAGATCATTGTTGTCAACAAAAGGGTCATTGTTGTTTTTGAGTCTATGACGTCATAAGCTTCCTCGACTCATTCTTCTCCAGCTCGGCCACTTTAATGGCGGCGCTCCAAAATACAAACTTTACACGTAAAATATCACCTTTTCTTCAACGAATTTTGAAATGAAACTTTGCATGATTACTAACCACCATAACTTCTTTAGAATTATGCAAAAACATCGCCAACAATATTTTCATCAGAGAACCACTTTAAGACTTTACATGAAACACAAGAGGGCACTCGGAGACTGCATACCTCCGCCAGCGGGTTAGTAGAGATGTTAAAAAAGAAAACGAGCCATCCCACTAACCAGACTACATGTAGCTCACGAGAACTACATATGTTTGAATGATTAGAGTGCTTCATTGCACTCGTACTGCAATTATGCAAACATGTTCAAACCTATCCTGGATTTGGTATGTTCAATGATCGCAATCAAGCAATTGTCTCCATTCATTTCATTTCTTCTACACGGAGAACACCAAACTACATCAAATTGTAATGGCTTGGTTCTTGGTCTATGATTAATTTTCCCACAAACTTTCATGAAAATCTGTGCAGTACTTTGTGAGATATCCTGGTGACAGACAAACAGACAGAAAAACAGACACACATACAAGCAGACAGGCAGACGTACGAACAGACAGACAGACAGACAGACAGACAGACAGACAGACAGACAGACAGACAGACAGACAGACAGACAGACAGACAGACGACGGACGGACGGACGGACGGACGGACGGACGGACGGACGGACGGACGGACGGACGGACGGACGGACGGACGGACGGACGGACGGACGGACGGACGGACGGACGGACAGACAGACAGACAGACAGAACCTTCTTGGCGGAGGTACCAACACTGTACCTGTGAACTTCCATCATTAAAATATTCGGTTTCTTGTAAAAATTTTAAGGTTTTTGTCGCTTCCCAAAATTCAGTACCTTAAGATAACAAAATTCAGCCAACAATTAAACCAAATGTGCAACAGAATATCAGACAAGAAATACAATAATACAATGGCAACTGGCGAGTATACAAACCAGGGCTTAACTGTTCCTTAATTGTCGCGACCATTTCATGTTGAAGAACACAATGAGTCTTCTTTGTAAGGGCACCTCTTTCAAACAAAATCTAGAAGTAATATATCAACGAGTTTGAGTGTTTCATCAGGGGATCCAAACACGAGAAAACATGATGAAAGCACGAGGCCGAAGACCGAGTGATTTTAATGTTTTCGAGTGTTTGGATTCCCCTGATGAAACACGATAAACGAGTTGTTGATATGGCATCTCAATCGAGTGATTTCAATTGGAAAATGCAATTAAAATAAACCCTCATGAGATTTTATTCATGAGTGTGTGTAAAATTTATTCATACAGCAACTTGTATATTTTGCATAGATAATTGAGATCTTAAGAATTAGATGAACACCGGTTTTCATGTAATATCTTGGGTTCCAACTTCAATCAGGTGATTGAATGAACTATTGTAATTGTCGGATGAGTTTGAGATATTACAAGTAAAATCAATCTCGTTCCCAGAGCCCATGTTCCCCACCCGGGAAACGAGAGGCTCTGGGATAATCCGCTTCAAATCACAGGATTCTTGTTATTCCGGTTGAGGTACGCATGCGTAAATATCCGAGCGGAATCTGGATAGTATGTTCTCCTTGTTTGACTTTTCCCCAAACAAGTCAATGGGGTTGCTGCATGGCGAAGCTCGAATTACAGCATCTACACATGCACATACGGCGAAGATATCGATCGCGGCAACGTCTTCAATGGAGTCTGGTCGTGCGACATCTTTGTTATTTTGGTTTTATTAATTCTACTTCCAGTCACTTCAGACCAACTCATGCTCACTATTCAGCCAATAACGTAACGATGTGAAACGGATTATCCCAGAGTCTCTCGTTTCCCGGGTGGGGAACGTGGGCTCTGGGAACGAGATTGCAGTAAAATTAGATATATTACTACTACTAATAATAATGATATTTTAAAAGGGAGCCCATTTTCAAGGGGGCTATGTGTAACATAAATGAAATAAGTAAATTAATACAAGATAATAAAATATAGATATGATTACATATAGTAGCACTTACGAGGATAATTTGCCTAGTTTAAATTATTAATATCGTTCAAAGCGTGATAGATTACTACGGTTCCGGTTTGAGCGTGGACACGCGTAATTTGACGACTCACGTTTCACGCGGGAAACTAACATGTTGCTAAGCGGAAACTGTAACGTTACTAAGGCCAAACTGTATTGTTTCTTCGCACAAACGTCGCGTTGTGGGGTTTGTCAGCGTAATAGCCGATCGGAAAAGCACTGTGGAGTTCTTAGCTTCACTTGACGAAGATTTAATTGTGTATAAAGATTTTTTTGAGTTATAAACATTCCCACATTTGCTTTGAAAATTTGGCGCTCGTTTCAAATTTGAAACAATACCGTTTGGCCTTAGTAACGTTACAGTTTCCGCTTAGCAACATGTTAGTTTCCCGTGTGAAACGTGTGTCGTCAAATTACGCGTGTCCACGCTCAAATCGGAACCGTAGTATTTTATGTTTTCCCAAGTTAGTCTTAACTTTAGGTAATTTGGCCTTGTTTCTGGTATGGTATTGGTGGAAATTACTATTTGGTAGTAGTTCAAACCTTGAATTGAAAAAAAAGTGACGTCGATCGCTTAGGCGTTTTCAGTTCAAGGTTTCCGAAGCTTGAGTGGCACAAGAGCGGGTACTATTACTGTTTATGACGTTAAAAGTGCATAGCTTGGTGTAATCATAGTCAAAAGAAGTATACATGGTCTGAAAGCCCGACAGAAGTCATTGTTCTCTGTTTTTGTTCAGTTTGTGCATTTTTACGATGACTGAACGCAATGTACTTTCTGTATAATGAAGCAGTTATCCAATAACAACGTTTGTTAAAGATTAAACCTAAAACAAAGGATTTGTGCACCTCCAGGTTCCTCAACATGAATCAGAGTTCGATTGTTAGCCCCTTTAAAGTTCGCCGGGCTTCCAGACCATGTATACTTCTACTGACTATGAACAGACATTTGGTTGCCGCACAGTAAATTACAAATGTGGTCTGATTCTATCTTTTTGTTCACCTTTATGCAAACTTGTGCACGGTGCACAATGTATGTTTGTTACGTTGTTGTAATAAAGCAATCATCCACTAGTAGCAGCGTTTAGGTTCAAGCGCTCAACCCCGGGGGGTGGGGTACTCTCGTATATAAGGGATACGGGTATGTGTTATAGGGCTATAAGGCTTGGTTTTCGAGCTCGGGGGTCGGGAATAGAGTATACAAATTGTCCATTTTGGTCTGGAATAGGTTGCCTATTTTGGTCGGAGATAGGGTATGGATGCCGATGTGACACCAGTGTTGGGATTTTTTTAGTTTATTTCTGGGATAGGGTATGAAAAATCGCCTTTTAAAATCTTGGATAAATATACATTGTCCACGGTCAGGACCTTTCCAGCATAAAATCACAGCTCATGTCTCGCAACTTTATGGACGACAGTCACTAGCAAAGCTTGTGGGATGCACAGTAAAGTTTAATTCGTCACTTGGCGCAATCTTCGGAAAAAGTCCCACCGAGTCATCACGGGGTTAGTACTTGGATGGGTGACCGCTTGGGAATGACCCCGTTGTCGGGCTTGGACTCATGCGAGTAGAGTTGTAGTTGATCTCTCCTGTGCTTCGAGGGTTTTTCGCCGGGTTCTCCGGTTTTCCCCCCTCCATAAAATCAACACCTAACATCTTAGCTGTGATCCGTGGTCTGAACTGTGTCGTTGGCGGCTGCTTGGAGCGCCTTTGATATATGCCTCGACACGGCCACGTTGATCTGCATCCTTCGCAATTCAGCCACTGGCTGCAAGTAAGGATGATTAGCCCCCAGTCCTTTATCCTTTATCTTTTATCACTTCTAACTTCTACCCAAAGTCGGGGTTTGGGGTTGATTGAGTTCAAGATTAGAATTATATTTATACCTGAGCAGGAACATAATTGGCAATAAGAGTTCGAAGTCTGGAACACTGTCTATCATCTGAAAATTGACCAACCTAAAAAAAATAACTAATGATTAAAAAGTTCCTTTTCTATGCGTGTATTTATATGGGCTCATTTCCAGCCGTCTCCCGGGCCCCGGTATACTTACCTCCCCAGAAGAGATGGCCGGACGCGTGAGCCACAGAGCGTGTCTGTGACGTTTTGCATGAATTAATTTCACGATATCAAAAACTATAAAAGCTGACTGAAATATAAATAACTTCCCCGATCCTGTAGGTTAAAAGACGAAAACATATTGCCCATTAACCAATTTCTCTAGAGCTTCCTTTTGTAAATCTTTAGACAATCAATCTTAAAGGGTATTGGCAATAAAAATTAAGTTTGTCTCATTTGAAAGAACTCGTCAAATGGTATAAGAAGACCTTCTACAATTTTTCCGTATCTGTTTTGGTTTTGGAAATATTTCGACCAAAGACAGCGTGCTGTCCGCCATCCTAGAATTATTTTTGATATGCATGTGACGACATAAGCAAATTTTTATCTTGCCGACCTCATGACATTATGAGCTAGAAACTCGATTTTGTTGCGCTATTTCCATTTTAAATTGACCCACAACATTTAAAAATCCTTCCGTGGAAATTTGGTCACCCACGGAGTAGTTTCATCAGGTTTACCCTGCTTGTGACGTCACCAATTTCCTAGTTAATTAGACCCAATATTACAACAAGATGGCGGACAGCACGCTGTCTTTGGTCGAAATATTACAAAACACAAGAAAGATACAGAAAAATGTGGCTCCACACAGTTTCTTGAAGAATGGAAAATACAAGTTTGAGAGTCCAAAATACGTGATTAAACAATTCGGGAAAAGAATAAAACTAAATGTTATGCATAGTTAAACAGTCTGACAATCAAAAACTGTTACCAAATAAATAGCACCAGTTGTTGCTATGGCAACAATGACTTTTCAAAATGGCTGCCAATTACCCTTTAAACTAATTTAATTCGAAAAAAACTTTGGTGACCCCCAATTTTTTTTTCTTTAAAACTTTTCTTTAAGTATGAGTAATCAATAGGCCGATTTTGAAAAAATTCTGTACAACGAAATTTTTTAAAAATTAACAAACATGATTTTTCCGGGGAAAAATTATTCGTTCTACAGTATTTTTTAAAAATCGGCCAATTGTTCACTCATACTTCAAGAAACGTTTTAATGAAAAAAAAATTGGGGGTCACCGAAGTTTTTTTCGAATTAAATTATTTTGAAGGGTAATTGGCAGCCATTTTGAAACGTCATTGTTGCCATAGCAACAACTGTTGCTATTTATTTCGTAACAGTTTTTGATTGTCAGACTGTTTAACTATGCATAACATTTAGTTTTATTCTTTCCCGATTTGTTTAATCGCGTGTTTTGGACTCTCAAACTTGTATTTTCCATTTTTCAAGAAACTGTATGGAGCCACCTTAAACGTTTCTAAAATGCCATCGCATGTCTCACTCACCAGCACTCTATTGACCGCCATTTTGAACTTACGGAGTAATTCATGCAGTAATCCCAATAATATATGCCTGCAGGCACGTTTGTGATTGGTGCAAATCGACAATGGACAAGCTCTCGAGTCCAGTCATGACTTGGGGGGGGGGGGGGGAGTACCGGATCCCGAGATACGGCTGGAAATCGAGCCTAGCGTACAGTGTGTAAAATAGTTTTTAAATAAAATTACAATGTTGCTACAAAAATCTTACATGAAATTTTCCAATAGAAGTGTCAATGAAGCACACTCCGTAATTACTTTCACCTCCACAACTTTCATCAAAACCCTAAAAACGAAATGATTATAATCTAATTTTATAAATTATTTAAGACCCTCAAGATTACTATAGTTTACCCCAGGCCCTTTAACTCCTTTCATACCCTGCGAGCAGAGCCTTCTTTCCTTATTTCTTCGCTGAGAGAGAGGAAGAAAAGTAGGCTCTGCTGTATTCGTGACTGGTTTCCACTGCGCATGCATGTCAGTTGCTTGGTTACAATCTCGAACCCAGTCCCAATCAGAGCAGAAAACAAAACGAGAACCGGTTAAACGGGTCTTAAACGGGTTACTTCGTCCTAAATCTTGGACGAAGCCAAACACGAATACAGCAGAACCTACTTTTCTTCCTCTCTCTCAGCGAAGAAATAAGGAAAAGATGGCTCTGCTCGCAAGGTACTCCTTTCACTGCTAAGAGTATCATTTGGCACTTTTATTATTTCACTCTGTTTAACTAACGCCAGAATATTTTACACGTCAAGGGGAGACATCTCAGCAAAGTGGAAGTATAACTACGCAATAACCGAGAGTGAAGTCTTTACGGTAAAATATTAAACCGAGGTATTGCTGTATTGACCGAGCGATGGCGAATGACTATGCTGGAAAGAGCTCCCGAAGTAATCTATCCCACGAGCTTCCATATACCTAGTTGCGCCATAGTGCGTACCTCCATTGCCTCCTCACATTAACGAATAACGACCAATTAAATTTTCGCCATCAATTTCTTATCAACAAATCACGTTTCCCCCCACCCCACAGACCCTCTGTTTTACCGACCAGTTTTCCGAAAAGTGAAGAGAAAAAACGATACAATTTTCAGTATCAGAGAGTAAATAAATATAGCCCAGATTTTTTAAACATACCGATTCCTTAATTGCCAGTAAGTAAGCAGCAGAATCATCAGCCAGATCGCCTTCATTGAATCTAAACATCTTTGTCGCTGTTGTGAAAAAAACAAAACACAAAAACGTCGACTTTATTTACACTAAAATGATGTTTGCTTATAAATGGGTCTGTTCAAAAGAGACGAGGGACGGGATGGAGAAATTATTGGTTATTGACCGTGACCTATTGATGAACAGGTGCACAAATTGATGGTACCGAAAAAGATGGCGGCGTTACATTTAACCACAATGCTTTGCTCAAATCAGCTCAAATAACAACTAAACATTGTTTATCATGCTAAGATGGATTAAGTAAGCAAGAACGTCATTCCTACCAAAGTTGATCGTCTTAAAACCCTATCTTGCAATAATTCTGAAAGAAACAATATTTACTGCACGCAAAGGATTGTGGTTAAATGTACAAGTCGCCATATTTTTCGGTACGGTCACAAATCTCACTGCAATATCACGAGCCAATGACGTGGCTTTAATTTGAATAGATCATGGACCACGTCTGCTGGTGCGATTCATCTTTTTCAACGCCCCAAATATTAACAAACAGATTCCACTTTGCCGTTGTCTGTTCAGTTATAGATGCACAGAGGATGTATATAACTAAACAGACAATGGCCAAGTGAAATCTGAATGTTAAATCTTACTCTGTTTATGTTTGCTGCAGCATTTTTTGTCCTGCTCCGCTCATGACGGGTAAAAATTAAGTCAGTCTTATTTGAAAGAACGCTTAAAATGACAAAGTGACATCTTTTGCTGTTTTTCGTTTCCTTGCTTCGTTGTCGAGATATTTCAGTTTGTTTGATATGCAAATGTCACATGTTGTGACGTCACATGTGCACGGGAAGCACGGGTGGCGTGTGCAGTTAGCGCGCTGCCTCTCACCCAAAAGTTAAGCCCGATTATACGGGATTAGTATTTGGATGGGTGACCGCATGAAAATGACCCCGTTGTCGAGCTTGGAACTCACGTGAGTAGAGTTGTAGTTGGTCTAGCCTGTGCTTCGATGGGTTTTCGCCGGGTTCTCCGGTTTTCATTCCTCCGTAAAATCAACACCTACATCTTAGCTGTGATCCGTGGTCTGAACTGTGTCGTATGGCGGCTGCTTCGAGCGCCTTTGATATGCCTCGACACGGCCACGTTGATCTGCGTCTTTAGTAATTCAGCCACTGGCTGCGAGTAAGAATGATTAGCCCCCAGTCCTTTATCCCCTATCCTTTATAATGACTTATCGGAGAAGGTTATATATCTTTGCTATTATCAAACCAAATTAATTCGAAGAAAGTGTGTGTGTGCGTTTTTCCCACAACATCAAACATGTAGGTTTTCAAGAGAATATATTTAAAAATAGCAAAGACAAAATAACAGTGCTGTGAGTAACTTCGTTACAAGTAACTAGTTACAGTAACTAGTTACATTTTTAAGTAACTGTAACTGAAACTAGTTACTTTTTCTGAAGAAGTAACTGTAACTATAACTAGTTACTTTTTGAAGAAGCAACTATATAACTAGTTACTTTTTTAAAGAACTGTAACTAGTTACAATATTTGGTTTAAAAATGTGGCTATAGTTACTGATTTTCAGTTGAGAATGTCATTCTTTGTTGATAAAAAATGGTTTTGATATAATAATAAAGGTATATTATGTACAATCTGACTATTTCTGCTTAGTGACAACTATATTTAGCTGTAAAAACGTAATTATGGTACTGGCATCTAAAAACCAGTAATTTCTTTGTTGATTCCAGTAACACGGACAAAGGTATGTAACTTTGTAACTAGTTACAAAATTTTTGGAGTTACTTTGTAACTAGTTACTTTCTTTTCATTGTAACTTTTATCTGTAACTAGTTACTTTTCTAACGATGTAACTGTAACTGTAACTAGTTACACAAATTATGTAACTTTTACAGCACTGCAAAATAACCTTCTTTGATAAGTCATTATATGCACATGTGACGTCAGATGTTTCATTTGTATATCAAACAAACTGAAATATCTCGACAACGAAGCAAGAAATCAAAAACTGATGTTACTTCGTTACTCGGGGTTTCGGCTGCGTTTCTGATCGATAGATATTGTAATGCCCCCTTTTCAACTTCTACACAATACAAACCTTTTGAAGTAATTGCACAGAGTTCCCTTCTCACGACCTTCTCACCCTTTCCAGCTTAAAAAATCAGAGCAAAAAAAAAAACCAACAAAAAATTAGGAGAAAGCTTTATCACTCACAGTGACAAAAATAATGCTTGGAAAGTTCTGGCAATAACACTTGAAAAACTACAAAACTCGGAGTAATAGAAGAGATGGAGCTGCAGCCTAGGATGTACGAGGCTTCTCCCTTTGACGAGTAAAATCGTTTGGCGTTAGACAGAGTAAAACAATAGAGAGAGCGTTTGATCTGGGTCAGGCAGGAACATTGTGCTATAAGAAGACTGGAACGATAACTCAGGGGGGGGGGGGGATTTTGAAGCCAGTGCCAGTCCCTTTGCAGGTAGCTCTCGTGCTTCAAGTTACTTAATTTTCATCCTGCCATATATTTTGTTTGGGACGATAACAAATTACTCCAAACCAACGGATTGAAATACATTATTTTATATGTATATTTTTAGAAATAGCATTGGCTTCAATTTGATGTATGGTATAAGTTTCCTCGTTATTTTAAACTTTTTAAAATGTAGTAAATGTTCGACCATTTTCGCTGGGGAATAACACTAAGAAACTTGTTGTAGTTTTTCTGAGTTTTGAGCTGAAATACTTAACGCTGAACGTTGGGCTGTATATGAAACTGACGCTATTGAAAAATGCTATTTGGTATAGAAACTTCAAGACTTTAGCTAAAAGGGAAATAATTAAAATATATAAAAACAACTGCCATTTTGTTTGCCGTAGGTTACAAAATGGCAGTTGTTTTTATATATTTTAATTATATCCCTTTTAGCTAAATTCTTGAAGTTTCTATACCAAATAGCATTTTTCAATAGCTTCAGTTTCATATATAGCCCAACGTTCAGCGTTAAGTATTTCAGCTCAAAACTCAGAAAAACCACAACCAGTTTCTTAGTGTTATTTCCCAGCGAAATATGGTCGAACATTTACTACATTTTAAAAAGTTTAAAATAACGAGGAAACTTCTACTATACATCAAATTGAAGCCAATGCTATTTCTAAAAACATACGTATAAAACAATGTATTTCAATCCGTTGTTTTGGAGTAATTTGTTATCGTCCCAAACAAAATATATGGCAGGATGAAAATTAAGTAACTTGAAGCACGGGAATTACCTGCAAAGGGACTGGCACTGGCTTCAAAATCCCCCCCTGAGTTATCGTTCCAGTCTTCTTATAGTTCAATAGTCAACTCCAACTTGACACGGGCCAAGTATGAGTTCAGCAAGTCAAGGTTATTTTTAATGCTCGTCGACAATAGCTCTTCTAAAATCAATGGACAAAGCTTTTCCACTCTCATGACCTTCCGCATTTGCGTAAGCCTGGTTTCCATACGATCGTCTCGATTGACCAAATCTCTCCAATCAGGTGAGAGATATCTCGAATCGCCCAATCTGATTGGATGGATTCAAACGATTGAAACGATCTTATGGAAACCAGGCTTTAGTTTCATAATTATTATCTCACAACTTGCTGTCTGGGATCCCGCGTTAAAAGTTATTAGAGAGTTTAAGCTTCACGTTCGTACGCCGAACGACAAACGGCAAGCGAAGGTAAAGTTCTTATTTAAAACAATCACTCACGAAAAAAGACTTCTCGCGTTAAACTATAACGTAAAATCACCATCATAACGAAGAAATACAAAATACAAAACGTAAAGTGGCAAGGGCCAGTAGAACAGTGATGGATTTACAGGGGGTGCAGGGGTGCGCACCCCCCTGGCCCTCAGCCAAGGGGGTGCAGGGGGGCGCCAATTTCTCAATTAGTGCCTTGCTGCAGTGGGATGCGACGTGGCTTTTCATTGAAAATGTCAATCACATTTCTAATGTCTAGCTTCCTTGTGATATCCCTAATAAAATCCATAATAAAACGTCTACTTTATCCCTACCAGATCAAGCTGGATCCATCACTGCAGTAGAAACTATACTAATAAAGTCAATTCCGCCGTTTGCCGGAGCTCTCAAACGCGAAGCTTAAAAACTCTCTATTAGTGTTCAATTTATTACCGTGGGATAAGTGAAATGTGATTGGTTAATACAAAAATAAACAGTACAACGCCTTCAATTTACAACGGACAAAGAACTTGATTCGACCATTAAAAATAACTTTGACTTGACTTGACTGAACTCATATTTGACCCCGTGTCAAGTAGGAGTTGAAACAATGCAAACGATCAAAATTCGGCGCGCAGCGCGGTCACCCGCAACTAGGAGTATATACTAGAAAGAAGCAGTCGTCTAATTATAATGCATTTTTGCAGAAACGTGACCACTGTGACCATAACTGCTACATACAAGGGATGTTCAGTATAAAAAAAATCGAAACCCTTTAGAACAGTATTTCTATAGTTCCATTGCGATATCTATGCCTGGTTAGATGGGGTTAGTACTTGGGCGGGTGACCGCTTGGGAATTACCCCGTTGTCGAGCTTGAAACTCATGTGAGTAGAGTTGTAATTCATCTCTTCTGTGCTTCGAGGGTTTTTCACCGGGTTCTCCGGTTTCCTTTCCTCCGTAAAATCAACACCTAACATCATAGCTGTGATCCGTGGTCTGAACTGTGTCGTATAGCGGCTGCCTGGAGCGTCTTTGATATGCCTCGACACGGCCACGTTGATCTACGTCCTTCGCCATTCAGCCGCTGGCTGCAAGTAAGGACGATTACCCCGTCCTTTCTAATAAAACAAACAGTGTTATAAAAAGCAATTTCAGTGTGACTTACAGGTTCGATTATTCATCATTTGAGGTGTTTCAGTTTGCTCAACACGCGCTACTCTAAGAACAGAAAAAAGATTGCTTTTAATTATTGGAACAAGTAATCAATAATCAAACAACAATTTAACATCACCAGCAGTCCAACACAACCTAATACTGCCAGCACCAATACCATGCAACACCACTAGCACCTCAACCCACACCAACACTGCCAGAAACAACACCAGCACCAACAATAT
This sequence comes from Paragorgia papillata, assembly GCA_035771165.1. Lineage (NCBI taxonomy): Eukaryota > Metazoa > Cnidaria > Anthozoa > Scleralcyonacea > Coralliidae > Paragorgia > Paragorgia papillata. The sequence goes on from JAWNZC010000236.1 coordinate 58,240, forward strand.
TATAACACCAACACACCACTACCATGATCAATACCACCAGCACCAACACTTACACCACCACCCACACAAACACCAGCACCAACACCACCACTAGTCCCCGCACCACAAACAACACCAACGCCACCAGCACAACTACCATCAACATCAACACCACCAACACCAAGATTAGTACCAGCACTACAAGTAACCAACACCACCACTTACAACACCACCACCAACATCATGATCACCACCACCACCACCACAACCAACAACACCAACACAACCAACATCACAAATACCACCACCACCACCACCAACAACAACAACAACAACAACAACAACAACAACAACAACAACAACAACAACAACAACACTACAGCAACATTAAACAGCAATATAAGAACCACCATCATCAACACCAACACTACCAACAACTTAACACCAATACCACCAGCACTAACAACACCAGCACCAACACTACTAACAATCATGTAACTTCAAATAAATAAAATCTTAATTTATTTTACTTACTTATAACCTTTTTGAACAAGCATATCTGAATAGCGACCATATGCAATTTCTGGAAATCCAGCATGTGCAAACTTGCCCTATATAAACAAAACAGTATTTATTTACACAATTATTTCTTATTTACACGTACAGTATTTATTCATTCATTCACTTTTACTAATTCATATATTCATTCATTCATTCACTCATTTATTCACTTACTAATTCACTTATTCATTCACTTACATGTATTCATTCACTTACTAATTTCATTAATTTATTCACTTACACATTCATTCATTTATTCACTCACTCACTTACTCATTCATTCATTTATTCACTTACTCATTCATTCATTTATTCACTTACTAATTCACTTATTCATTCACTTACTAATTCATTAATTTATTGACTTACTCATTCATTCATTCATTCACTTACTAATTCACTTATTCATTCACCTACTAATTCATTAATTTATTGACTTACTCATTCATTCATTCATTCATTCATTCATTCACCTACTAATTCATTAATTTATTGACTTACTCATTCATTCATTCACTTACTAATTCACTTATTCATTCATTTACTAATTCATACATTCATCCACTTACTCATTCATTCATTTATCCACTTACTAATTCACTTATTCATTCACTTACTAATTCACTTATTCATTCATTTACTAATTCATACATTCATCCACTTACTCATTCATTCATTTATCCACTTACTAATTCACTTATTTATTCACTTACTAATTAATTGACTTACTCATTTATTCACTTACTCATTCACTCACTGATTTACTCATTCACTCATTTATTCATTCATTCACTTACTCATTCACTTACTCATTCACTCATTTACTCATTCATTCACTTACTCATTCACTCACTGATTTACTCATTCACTCATTTATTCATTCATTCACTTACTCATTCACTTACTCATTCACTCACTGATTTACTCATTTACTCATTCATTCACTTACTCATTCACTCACTGATTTACTCATTCACTCATTCATTCACTTACTCATTCACTCACTGATTTACTCATTCATTCACTCACTGATTTACTCATTCACTCATTTACTCATTCATTCACTCACTGATTTACTCATTCACTCATTCATTCACTTACTCATTCACTCACTGATTTACTCATTCACTCATTTATTCATTCATTCACTTACTCATTCACTCACTTATTCACTCATTTACTCATTCATTCACTTACTCATTCACTCACTGATTTACTCATTCACTCATTTATTCACTTACTCATTCACTCACTGATTTACTCATTCACTCATTTATTCATTCATTCACTTACTCATTCACTTACTCATTCACTCACTGATTTACTCATTCACTCATTTACTCATTCATTCACTTACTCATTCACTCACTGATTTACTCATTCACTCATTCATTCACTTACTCATTCACTCACTGATTTACTCATTCACTCATTTACTCATTCATTCACTCACTGATTTACTCATTCACTCATTCATTCATTCACTCACTGATTTACTCATTCACTCATTTATTCATTCATTCACTTACTCATTCACTCACTGATTTACTCATTCACTCATTCATTCACTTACTCATTCACTCGCTGATTTACTCATTCACTCATTCATTCACTCACTGATTTACTCATTCACTCATTTACTCATTCATTCACTCACTGATTTACTCATTCATTCACTTACTCATTCACTCACTGATTTACTCATTCACTCATTTACTCATTCATTCACTTACTCATTCACTCACTGATTTACTCATTCACTCATTCATTCACTTACTCATTCACTCGCTGATTTACTCATTCACTCATTTACTCATTCATTCACTCACTGATTTACTCATTCACTCATTCATTCACTTACTCATTCACTCACTGATTTACTCATTCACTCATTTACTCATTCATTCACTTACTCATTCACTCACTGATTTACTCATTCATTCACTTACTCATTCACTCATTCATTCACTCATTCACTCATTCACTTACTCATTCACTCACTGATTTACTCATTCATTCACTCACTCATTCACTTACTCATCCACTCATTTATTTACTTACTTACTCATTCATTTATTCACTTACACATTCATTCACTCATCCATTTTTCTAGTAAGACACTCATTGATCCATCCACGCCCACTACTACAAATCCACCCATTCACTCACTCACTAAATCATTTTTTTATAATTATGTACATGGAATCTTTATTTATTTTGTTATTTATTTATTCATTCATTTATGTTCTGGTGTCTACCTTCATGTAGATTAGTCCAAGCTCTTTTACAGCAGTAACAGCATCCATGTGGTAAAGTTCGTAAAATTTTCCAACCTAAGTACATGTAGATATATTCACATTGGTTATCACTTTCTTCAACTTCATTTTTAGTGGTACCCTATCTACAAAAAAACAACTAATGGGTACAGCAACCTCCTTCCCAAGGCCTTTTTGAAATTGGTAGATGTTTGTCAAGTCCTAATCAGTAGCATTTGCATCCTGGTATGAGTCAAGATGTACATGTAGTTAACGTGATAAAGAAAAGCAAACACATTAACCCTAACAAAAAATTATTTTATCTTGCCTTGAAAAATAGGATTGTGTCAAAGTTGTCTATTTTGATCTTCCACCATTGTCTCATGCCCTGAATAAATACACAAATGTTACTAAGTTAAACAAACTCAAAAATTATAATGCTTCTAATTCAGAGATCTGCAAGAATGGCATTCTGTGTCTCTCATAACCTATTTTGTTCCAGGAAGTGTAAAAAGTAGAGTGCCACGTAAGCAATATTTTAAATAGGGCAAAGTGAAAAATAGAGAATAATACATGGATGTGCGGAAATATGTCCTGGTCAACACTCGAAATAAATTTCATATTTCCAAGTACCCATGTATTGTTCTGTTTATTATATAAAAAAAGTGTCCAAATGCCTTGCAAAAATTGCATTAAACTATAATGCTGATTCAGCGATAATCGTCACATGTGCGATTATCATAAATAATCGCACATGTGAGATTATCACTTTTATTAGTGGCGGAAAAATCAATAAAACACTCTATTTTATATAATAAAAGATGATAAACTGCTGAGATTATTAATTCTTTGAAAGTTTTCATGGCGGTAATGTAATATAGATACGTTTTGTGGAAACACCACGTATTTCTTTTTATTTATTTGCTAAGCTTTCGGTCTGCTGACTCAGGCCTTCATCAGAGCAATAACAACAAGCTGTTGTTACATAACAGCTCGTTATTGCTCTCATGAAGGCCTGAGTCAACAGGCCAAAAACTTAGCAAATAAAAAATCATACGTGGTGTTTCCACAAAACTTATCTATACTGCTGAGATTAGTTTTAAAAAAACAAAATAATGATGTTTCAAGCAGAGCTCTTCGTCAACTGGAGTAAAAATGTTCAAAACATCAGTATTTTGTCTCAGCAATTTACCAGAAATATTGTAATACTAGCAAAACAAATTACAGTGTATGTATTATACTGTACCAATCAGGGATATTTTCAAGCACTTTTCTACTACAGGTATGCAGGTAAAATACTCAATCTTCAATTGAGTTTTGAAACTCAATCTTCTTCCGTAATTATTCTTTTTTTACAATTTATCCGGACGACCAGATCCACAAGATACCCGCACTGCTCATGACCAGCGGATTGTAGCTACTTCATGTTACCACAACATGCCGTTTTTATTCTTTCTTCATAGTTAGTCTATCTAATTAACAATTAGAGTCCGAATTTTCTACGAGGGCGAGTTGTCTAATTGTTTTAGTATCAACCATAAACAACTTTTCTTTAACGTAAAGAAGTCTTATCAAACATTGTTCCCAACTTTTCAGATAGGTTTACCTTTTTGTTTGCAGAAGTCTCTCCATACAAAATGTAGAATAGTTCGATGGCATATGGTAAACAATCGCTCACAAAAAAAAACGATATTGTAATAACTTTGCTTCAAATTTGGTGTAGATATACTCCGTAAGCATGAGCAAATTCATTTTCTTATTCGAAAATGTCAAAACATGTCTGAACAATTTTCCATTAATTTCGGGCCAATGTTTCATTGATTTCATCACTCGTATGTAAATTTTAGCGGACGCCATGTTTGGCCTAGTTTCCAGGTTTTGCTTGCAGCGTGAATATGTCGGCTTCTGATTGGTCAGGATAGGAATATTCTAGTTATAAGAAGGTTTGTCATTGGATAACGCTACTAGTGGTCTATCACCAATAGACCACTAGTAGCTCAGCCAATCAGAAAGCCGGATTTGTAATAGACCACTAGTTGGTTTATATATACTAATAATCATTATCTTCAAAAAATTAAAACGTTTGCATATTACCCTTGACGTGTTTTTTTCTAAATTCCTCGCAGAAATCACCGTAAATGCACTTCTGGGGAAATTTTCTAGGTGGCCGGGCATGCCCCCAGATCCCCCTAAGGGTCTTTACACTTTTATAGAAACATGATAAACTTAATCTTCTTCTAAAAAACGGTAGTTAAGACTTAAATTCTTGAAAATATCCCTGGCCATATCTCACTAAACAATAAGTACAACAGTATGTTATTAAATACCTTATTATAGGAAATTGACGCTCGGGTTAATTAAGGTATTTGAAATTAACGCGGCTTAAATTAACGCGATTTGAAGTTAAAACAACTTCCGAATGAAGGAAATTAACGCGAAAAGGAGGTAAGATTTCAAAACGAAGGAAATTAACGCGATTAACGCAACGCAGTTTGTGGTGACAACAGGAACATATTTTATTTTAACACTGAATATAAAAAACCTGAACAAAACAAATCTATACTGCATGTAAAACCAGACTGGCGATTGCTTGAGAACCTTTAATACCTAAATGTAGGGATTAAGAGGAGAAATCTGGCCACTTCGAGCATTATTTACAGCGTCTGAACAGGATCCAGAATTTAGGGTTATATTAATAGAAATTAAGGTCGCGGAAATTAACGCTCCACTTAATTAAAGTCGCGGAAATTAACGCTCGCAAAAATTAACACGACTTAAATTAACGCGAATTTTGGAAATTCGAGTTAATTTCATGGAGCGTTAATTTCCTATCATAAGGTAACACATTAAGCTACATGTAGCAAGTTTTTAAAATTTCAACTCACTGGTGTCACTTCTTTGGAATTCAGATATGATGAAGGGATCTGGAAAGATAATTATCAAATCATTAAAAATTCATGAAGAAAATTCAAAGGATAAATTTCCCTCTTGCATGAGCGATGAGGGAAATACGAGGTTTACATCCCTCGGAGAACAAAAGAATCCGAGGCGATCATGTTATTACTTAGCTAAAATCACTCCAACTTGAAAAAATAGTTTGAAAACATGGCTATTTAGATGCGTCCATTTGATAAGTACGATAAAGCATTCGCAGCCGATCTGTATCGGATTTACTACGGCTCGCTTGCAGCTCGTCTTGTAAATCAGATACAGATCGCTGCTCATGCTTTATCTATTACTTAATAATCAACAACACAACAACAACACTCGTTTTACGGCCGTTTTCACCGTCTTACGCAGGGGTTGGCCGGCGGCTCCCCACAGCAGTTTCCTCCACTTCCCTCTCTTGCGCATCCTCCCTTTTTAGACCACATTCTCTCATGTCCCTCTCCACAACCATAGTCAATCGAGATATTGTCTGGAAACTCAGCTAAAGTCTTTGGTCTATCTTTTTGTTCGAGTTTATGCATTTTTGTGCACGGTCACTGAACACATTGTATTTTAGTATAATGAACGAATTGTCCAATAGCAACGTTTCAGTTCAATCACTCAACCGTGCTATTTAAATATTAATAAACCTAAAACAAAGGATGTGCACGGTGTAAGGTACGGTTCAACATAAAATCCCAGCTCATTATAGGCGCTTTGAAGTTTGCCGAGTTTCCAGACCATATCTCGATTGACTATGCCACAACCTTGGCCTTCCTCTTCCTCTCACACCTTCCACCTCATATGTCATGCTTTTTTTCACCCAGTCACCATCATCTTTCCGTAATACATGCCCCAGCTATCTCAACCGGTTCCACGTCACAACATCAGTCAACAACTCAATCCCCATTCTTTCACTCAACTCCACACTCGGTACTCTATCCCACAAAGATACACCACACATCCATCGTATCATCCTTGTCTCTGTTCTCTCCAATCTTGCACTCTGCTCCACATTCATGGCCCATGTCTCACTTCCATACACCATTGCACTCCTCACACATGTCACATACACTTTCCCTTTAAGTTTTAATGACACTTCCTTCCTTGTCAAGGTCCCTGACAGCTCCCTTGCCACAAATGCCGAATTTGCACCGCCACGCCCATTGAGCATATCCCCCCGACAACAAAACTTTCCTACATTTTCCAAACGCACCCCATTTCCCAAATCCATGTTTTCATATAAGCCACTATCCTCTCCATGACCTGCTCTCTTACACACTTTGCAACAAAAGTATTTTCAACTCTAGCCAACGAACCCTGCAAACCTGAGCACCCGCTCCCATTCGCTGCACTCTGTACATCGAATTGAATTACTCCCAACACCTTTCCCACATACAGTGCATGGCCACTTCCCTCTCCTTTCAACATCACCACAATTCTTCCCATCACCTTAGTTTCGCCAATATTCACCTTCAACCCTTTTGCCTCCATGCACTCCTTCCACTTGAGTACTTTTACCTTCAGTTCCTCCATGCATGCTCCCAGCCATCAAAACCAAATCATCCGCATACAACAGCTCCCATGGCAGCCCCTCTCTGACCTCTTGCGTCCGAACAATAATGGGCTCAAGGCTGACCCCTATAATGTACTCCAACCTTCACCTCAAACTCTTCACTGTTCCCATGCTTCGATTAATATTAAAACTGATAATAATCAATTGCTTATAATCTGATATAGTACCTAGTAAACTCTTACATAAACTTTAAATATATTTAAAGTGAAAAAAAAATTATGCTTACACGAAGGGTTCTTGGGTCATAGTCAGGATCATTAACATGCCTTCCTTGTTTATCCCTAAAATTAACAAAAAAAGGTTTATTAATTTTGTCATTCTATAAACAACTGTTAAGTCCATTGTTTGTTCAGCTTGTTTGATGGAGAAACTTACAGAAAGATTTTTATGAAATTTTCATCCAATTTCCAACCAAATGTACTTAAAATTTAATGGTTGGTCCTAATGGTCTATGGTCAACCCTTCCACAAACTTAACACTTCGTTTTGTTAATTATTTTCTTTTTTTATTATTATTATTATTATTATTATTTAAAAAATTCCAAAAAGATGTATTATAATTTTTTTTTTAACATTTTTAATTTATTCATGTATCTTCAATTATGGAGACTGACTGACTGACCAATCTGACTGACTGACTGACTGAAAATCTGGCCATTTCTAAATACCTCAATTTCCCTTCATATAGCCATTCAAGTTTCTCATGGGTATAAACATTTCCTTCATTGACACTGTTCTTGTCAGCTGTTGGTGATGTAGATACTTGAAATTTGGACAATGTAGACATTGCTTTGCCCACACTGTTTGCCAGTTTACTGGTGAGAGATGGTGAAAGCATAGTTGGTGTTGATGGTGAAGGTCTGGATAAAGTGGATGGTGTTACTGGTAATTTTGGTGGTGGGGCCTTTCCTTTAACACCTTCCTTTCGTTTTCTCTTCTTTGAGACCTGATGGTAGAGAAAAACAAGTTTTGGTTTAATTAAGTAGAGTGCCGCATAGACAGTGTTTTAGATAGAGCAAAGTGAAATAATAATTATAATACTAATTTTAATGATTTTTAGTATAAATACATAGGTGATTATAGAAAATCGCACGCGCTGGTTGGTCGAGCTACTTCGGACTAATTCTCGATAATCACCTACAGCGTTTATTCAAAATGGCTACCAGTCAATTTGTCAATGTGACAGACGAGGAAATTAAGAATTTTAGAGTGCCTATGAAACGAAAATTAAGTCTGTCTTATTTGAAAGAACACTTAAAATGATAGAGTAACATCTTTTGTAGTTTTTCGTTTCCTTGCTTCATTGTTGAGATATTTCAGTTTGTTTGATATGCAAATTTGACTTATAAGATAAGCATAATGACTTATCGCAAAGTGTTATATATCTTTGTTATTATCGAACAAAAGCACTTGGCGAATTAGGAACCATGTGCGAGTGTTTCTCCTACAACAGAGTCTTTAAATTTTAAGTGTTTTTGTTTGACAATAACAAAGATATATAATCTTTTGCGATAAGTCATGTAAGATCAAACAAACTAAAATATCTCAAAAACGAAGCAAGGAAACAAAAAACTGCAAAAGATGTTACTTTGTCATTTTAAATGAGGTTTTTTAAATAAGACAAACTTAATTTTCGTTTCATAGGCACTTTAAATAAAATGTTGTTCGTAGAAGTACGAAAATGTGTATTTATACTAAAACAATTATTCGCCTCAGGCCCAGTGAATATCGGTGAATAATAATATCGACTTCATCTCAGTTATTAAGTCTCTTTTCCAGTCATCGCAGGAACTGGCTTGCAGCTCGCAGCAAGTACTTGCATCTAATTTAAAAATAAAATCGCAGTGCTTATTTTTTCGCTCTGAGTTCTTTTTAATTAGATGCAAGTACTGGCAGCTCACTGCGAACCTGTTTCAGTGATGACTGGAAATCCACCTTAAGTATAGGTTAGTTACCGAACCCGAGGTAACTACGTCAGTTATTTACCGAGGGCGGCCGAGGTAAATAACTGACGTAGTTCATGATCACAGAGGCTGCCTAAGAAAACTGAGATACTGAGTTCGTTATCACAGAGGTTGCCTAAGAAAACTGAGATACTGAGTTCGTTATCACAGAGGTTGCCTACGAAAACTGAGATACTGAGTTCGTTATCACAGAGGTTGTCTAAAAACACTTTAGTCGCGATGATAAATCCTTTATCGCGTTCGTGACCATTGATTAACCCTTATTTTCCTAACCACGCATAAATCAAGTTAATGCCCCGGGCTAATATATATTAGCCCAGGGCATTAACTTGATTTATGCGTGGTTATATATTAGCCCAGGGCATTAACTTGATTTATGCGTGGTTGGAGTAATAACCGCAGTATATCAAAGAAAACCGAGTTACCGAGGTGATCATGAACTAATTCACCGATATTCCCCTCAGATATTCACCAGTGAATAATTGTTTAATTGTGCTGTCTCCATGGCACGATGATCGAATGCACATTACAGTGTACAACAGAATAGATAAATATGTATAGCTATATTTACAATACATACATGAAATAGTTAAGATGTACATGTAGGTGTTGAATTTTCAAAAGGTGGTAAACTGCCAAGAATAGTTTTAATAACAGAATACTGATGTTTTGAACAGAGCCCTTCCTCAGAGTAAAATGTGATGAAAAAGGGCTCCCCTCGAAACATCAGTATTCTGTTATTAAAACTAGACTAGGCTAGAGTGGAGTGGAGTAGATCTGGAGTAAAGTGGAGTAGAGTAGATCTGGAGTAAAGTAGAGTAGAGTAGATCTGGAGTAAAGTGGAGTAGAGTAGATCTGGAGTAGAGTGGAGTAGAGTAGATCTGGAGTAAAGTGGAGTAGAGTAGATCTGGAGTAAAGTAGAGTAGAGTAGATCTGGAGTAAAGTGGAGTAGAGTAGATCTGGAGTAGAGTGGAGTAGAGTAGATCTGGAGTAAAGTGGAGTAGAGTAGATCTGGAGTAAAGTGGAGTAGAGTAGATCTGGAGTAAAGTGGAGTAGAGTAGATCTGGAGTAAAGTGGAGTAGAGTAGATCTGGAGTAAAGTGGAGTAGAGTAGATCTGGAGTAAAGTGGAGTAGAGTAGATCTGGAGTAGAGTGGAGTAGAGTAGATCTGGAGTAAAGTGGAGTAGAGTAGATCTGGAGTAGAGTGGAGTGGAGTAGATCTGGAGTAGAGTGGAGTAGAGTAGATCTGGAGTAGAGTGGAGTGGAGTAGATCTGGAGTAGAGTGCAGTAGAGTAGATCTGGAGTAAGTGGAGTAGATCTGGAGTAGAGTGTAGTAGATCTGGAGTAGAGTCGAGTGGAGTACGTAGGATAGAGTAGGGTAGATAGATAGGGTTTTATTTCAGTACAGTAATTACATCAGTTGTATCTTACTGTATGTAAGCTGTATGCCTTATTTAAAATAAACTAATTTATACTTTATTTTTAATTTTAAGATACTACAAAATACATTAAATAAATAAATACAATAAAATGTTAAAATGATAAGGTAGGTATATAGAGTGGAGTAGAGTGGAGTGGCGTGTGGAGTAAAGTAGAGAAAAGTGAAGTGGAGTAATCTTACTGTACCTTATTACTTTCTATATCTTCTTCTTCTTCACATTTATCACTCTGTTCTTCTTCTACCCCACTGCTACAGCCTTCATCTGAAGTAGACTGCTCAGGTGGCTTGTATTCATTATCTAAAAGTAATAAAACAAAATTATTTGCTTCACTAACCCCATCGTATACTGTGCAATATTATACACTTAATGTCTGGTCATGAGGGAAACCTTTACATGTAGTTTTATTTTCCCTTGAGTCTCAATGTTTCCCCCGACTTCGTCTCGGGGAACATTTAGACTCTCGGAAAACCAAAACCAAATGTTCACCGACTCGAGGGATCAGGCATTAACCCTTTCACTCCCAAATGCGGAATTTTCGGTACTTTATTATTTTACTCTGTCTAAAGCCCAGCATACACTGAAACAAGTTTCCAAAAATTGTTTCAAAAAATAGAACAGTGTCCTAATCAGGGAAACTTGGTTTCGGAAACAAAGTTTCGGAAACTTTCCAACATACACTGAAAACTGTTTTGAAACCATGTTTCGGTAACTTGTTTCGGAAATTTTCTCTAGTGTATGCCGAGCTTAAAGGGTATTGGCATTAAAAATTAAGTTTGTCTAATTTGAAAGAACTCATAAAATTGTAATAGAAGATCCTTTACAAATTTTTCTGCGTTTTCAAGATATTTCAATTTGTTTGATATGTAAATGAGATGGTCTCTGACGTCAGGAGTGGGGTAAAATATTTTCATACAGAGCAAAATCACTTACATATCTAACATGAAATGTTCAGCGTCGCAAGGAGTTATGTGCACACTTTCAAATGATTTCGTTGAACAAATTTAGAGAGATAACTGGTTTTGCTACATGTGAAAATATTTTACCCCACACCTGACGTCAGAGACCATCTTATTTACATATCAAACAAATTGAAATATCTTGAAAACGAAGAGAGATACGAAAAAGTTGTAAAGGATGTTCTATTACAATTTTATGAGTTCTTTCAAATTAGACAAACTTAATTTTTAGTGCTACTGCCCTTTAACGCCAGATGATTTTACTCGACAATGGGAGAGCTCCCAGAAAGTTGGGAGTGAAAGGGTTAAGCTATCTCTTTAAGTGCTTTGTTATATAGCTGGGTTTTCGTTGGATTTTTGCTTGGTTTAGGCTGTTTAACTAGACTTTCACTGAGCAGTTGTTGCCTGAGCGGGCAACAATTGTCGCGATATTGCCCGTGTGGGAAACCTTTGATTTGTCTAATCCCACGTGACCATAAATAAACCAATAGCAGTCCGAATTACAACTTACAACTAGCAAAAACCCAGCTACATACTGTAACGAGGCAAATATTGTTTCCCTAGATGTTCTCTTAATGTACAAGCATTAATGTAAGTAACCCCCCCCCCCCCCTAAGAAAAGTTACTTGGATAGCAAGTATACGTGTATACTGTACGTGCAATGTGTTTGGTTCTCTCATGCCGGAGTATACGCTTGTGGAAACTTCGCAGTGGCGGATTACCAGTTTTCGGGCCTGTAGGCTAAATAAAATTCACGGGCCTCATAGTGCACTGATCTATGAAAATACTGATATCGATGCCGTATCTAGCTAGATTTAATTTGGGCGGCACCCGGTCACTCCGTCATCGGCAAATTCGGTAACGATATTCAAGTACAGAGGACGCGAGAATCGTCTAAGGACCCCCGAAAAATTTGGAAATTTAGAATCTCGGAAATGCTATTTCCAGCATTTTGGGGCCGTGGTCTTCCCATAATCACAATTTTCTATGAATGGCAAATGAGGCCGGAGCTAACTAGCTATTTGGAAGCACTTAGCCTCTTGCAAGCCCGGGCCTGTAGCCTTCAGCCTACTCAGCCTACTGGGTAATCCGCCACTGTACCTTCGAGTTTCCACAAGTTTCGGCTTTGCAGCTGTCATCTCGCATGTCAAAAGATATCACACTTCAAACGTGATGATAAAAAGTTTTAGTGGAGATGGTAAAAAGGTTGAGAAATTAAGATGTTCTGTTTGCAAGGAGTTTTTGACAAGAATTCAATCAATCGCTGGATATTTAGACGTTCGGAGACAAGTTTAAATCCCCAATTGCGGATGAATCGCCGATAGGAAGAAGTTTAAAAAAGATGGCAGAGATCGACAGGAACGTTATGCTTACTCGGTTCAAGACTTTTTCGTTGACGAATTTTTTCGCGCGAGGTGACATCTCTATTGTCAAAATTGAATAGATTGGAATTAGTTCTACTCGAGATAAGACAAAAGAAAAAGGTCGCTTCGCGCGACAAAATTCGCCTGTGGAAAACTGGCTTAAGGTAATATTTCACAACGTAACGTAAGATCTCACAACGTAACGTACGATCTCAGAACGTAATATAAGATCTCACAGCGTAAGATTAGGTCTCACAAAGTAACGTAAGGTTGCACAATTAACGTAACGTAAGATCTCACAACGTAACGTAAGCTCTCACAACGTAATGTAATTGGTTGCACAACGTAACGTAATTGGTTGCACAACGTAACGTAAGGTCTCACAACGTAACGTAAGGTCTCACAACGTAACGTAAGGTTTAACAACGTAACGTAAGCTTTCACAACGTAACGTAAGGTCTCACAATGTAACGCAAAGTTTCACAATGTAAACGTAAGGTCTCATAACGCAAGGTAAGGTCTCGTAACGTAAAGGCTTGCAACCGACGTATATCGTCTTCCAGCCTAAAGTAACAGTTTTCACAGCGTAGTAGGTTTTACGTTTTACAACTAAAGTAACATGTTAAAGCGAAAGATAACATCTTAGGTCTGCGGTTCATATTACCGTGCCATAACTGATCAGTTTAAACATGCACACGCGGCAGTTTTCCTTACGAAAAGGCATGTTAATTAATAATTATCCAGCGCAAAATCACTGTATGCATGCACATTCGCTTTTGTGACCTTCTAAAAATTAATATTCTCGGAGAGGGGGGGAGGGGTCCTAAAAATGTTCAAAATTTTTCAAACAAAATTTTTCAAAAAAAATATGCGAAGCTGTTTTTGAACGCTAATTCGGACCCTGTAAATGCAGGCATAACATCGCAGACCTAAACATTTCTAAGCATACTCCCATCACTGTAAATAGGACACGTGCAGGCTCCTCCTTGCTTCTAAAAACACAATATTGTAAAACTAACACTTTCCAAGGATCGTATTTCATCAGAATTGTAAAACTGTGGAATCACATACTTAAGTCTGCCCCTTCTAACTCTAACTCTAATTTTAAGAATTATCTACACAAAACTTATCTTCAGTTAACTGTTACACACTTTAATCCTGACATGTTTAGTTCCCACTCCATAACTACGTGCATGTGAATGTATATATTGTTTAACGAGATGTCTTCTTACCTCCTTAATCCCTATTCTCTTTTCGTTTATTATTTATTTATTTATCTTTAAAAAACCTTTATCGTATAGATTTTATTGGTGAGCACCTTGCATGGGCAGGGCCGCCGAGAGCCAGAATGGGCCCTGGGTCAAACATTGCAGCCGGGCCCCCCACTGAAATCAATGTTTTAATACCATCATTATATTGAGTATTCTTAACGCCAATCTTTACATCAGAAGCGTCAGTCAAGCAAAAATATTTACAATGGTCATACTCATACCGCCTTTATAAACATATTAAATGCTAAATTTAATAATACATTTCTTGGACTTAAATGTCACGGGCCCCTATTTGCCCTGGGGTAATTACCCTGCTTACCCCCTCTCGACGCTACTGTGCATGGGACTCAGTCCTGTTTGTGATATATCCATTTTTGACATGTTGGAATTATTTCTATTTTTTTTTTGCTTTTCTTTTATGTCTTTTTTGTCCTGTTATCTTAGTGACTTAGTCTGTTTGTACAAAAGTATGCAAATATTGATTTATTTATTGTCAAAATAAAGCTGTTAAATTAAAAATTAAAAAAATATATATGTTAAAAAATTAAAAAGTAAGGAAAATCTTCTATTCAATTTCACCCTGGGCCCAGAAGTTCCACACCACACACTCGGCCCCCCAAAATGCTGAAAGCGGTGAGAGAACATCTCATTGAAGACACCTCCAATCTCGCTTTCATGTTGCAGTAATCTAATTAAAGCACGAGCAATAAAACACTTGCCTGACAGATTTACCCCACTTACAGATTTCAGAGCCAATCAGAAAATGGGGTCAAGATCTGACCCTAGCGACTTCATTGGCTTGGATCGATCAACGAAATGGCATCTTCAACCAGAGGTTGTTCTCTCACCGCTTTCAGCATTTCAGAGGGGAGTGGGCAGCATAGAACCAGTCCTCTGGGACCAGGGTTCTGTAATTCAATTTTGATTTTATCTAAAAGTACTTCCCATATGAGGAAGTATAGCGTTCTTATTAAATGAATACCTCATCATGTTCCAGAGATATTCAGGTTTTTGTAACAATTGCAAATGAGATGCCTTATGATCATATGATGTCATCTACTCCACACAGATCAAACAAACTTCCCCAAATGAGGAATTATAATATTTCAGCATTATAACTGTACACTGGAATGTGTACCATTCACATTAGAACAGCTTCAAGGTTTCAGCACAATCTATAGTATACACTTGTTGACTGACACTGATGGAAACATTGAAGCCTGAGGGACCGTAAACTCAATGTTTCTCGAGGCAAAAGTCAACAAGAATTTTGTTATATACCAAAGATTTTTAAAATACAAAATACAAAACTGACTCGAAACTTGCAAATGGCAAAAAGACTTACCAAAACACTTTGACTTTGTCTTCGTAATTTCAATTCAAGTCATTAAACTAAACAAATACACCAGACTCAACACTAAGAACAGCTTTAAATTTCTCCAAGTGTTTTTCTGACCTTCTTTGAAGATATGTATAGAAATTCTTTCTTTCAGAAAATGGACTATTTCGTACCAAACAAGCTTGAAACAAACTCTTGTTTTCAAAATGCCCGGAGAGTCCAAAGTTCTTGATCTGATGCCATAAATCGTGTATTCACGTGAACAACGCTTGATTAAAGCGATGTCAGAGGGAAACATTGCATTGTTTCCCTCTTCATTGTTGATGTCAGAGGGAAACAGTGCAATGTTTCCTTCAGCAGAAAGAAACATTGAGTTTGTTGAACAACACATTCATGACCATGATTTGACCAATAGAATTTCATTATTGGCAAATGAAAGTCTTTGGTATATAACAATACCTATTATTTCCATAATTAATTTCTCCTTTACGGAATTACATGCAGTGAAGTAATTAATGACAACATACAGTATAATTAGGTATCTTATTTGCATCTTTTTAAGACTAAAGTATCTTTGGAACAAGATGAGAAATTGAACAAGCAAAGAGGCTATTCTTTATTTTAAAAACACTTCTAAATAAAATCAAAATTGAGATAGACAATTTTTGCATCTTACTGCCCCTTTAAATAAAAATAATAGATATTTTTGGAAAAAAATCCCCACCTTGCATTTTTTCACATCTGAAACACTCCATTAAAAATTCTGAATATATATTTATTGCCTTTTAAAAATTATACACTGTATCTACAGTACATGTTTTTACTAATCAAGCAAAGATTAGCCTGCACTGCAGACATCCAAACCCGGTTTGGACGTCTGCAGCGCAGGCTAGCAAAGATAAGATTGAACTCATACCAAGTTCTGACAAATACACAAATATTTTTCAATATAGATTATACAATTTGTAACTCACCAGATAAT
Source organism: Paragorgia papillata (assembly GCA_035771165.1). NCBI lineage: Eukaryota > Metazoa > Cnidaria > Anthozoa > Scleralcyonacea > Coralliidae > Paragorgia > Paragorgia papillata. The sequence goes on from JAWNZC010000236.1 coordinate 74,855, forward strand.
TCTATTATTTCTTCATCAGAGTCAGAATCTAGCACAGCTTTTTGCTTCTTTCGTGCAGGTTTAACTGATTTTGAAGTTGCCTTTCGATGAGGTCTTTTGCTATTGAACTATACAAAAGTATGTAAGGCTAGATTATAGAATATGAGAATACCCTACCACTTTCATGATTTTCATATCAGGTTCTGAGATTGGAAAAACGTCACCATATACAATGGGTCATTCCAGAAAATATCCATACTCCCCCAATTGAAGGAAATGGAAAATGGGGTCCTCCCCTCCTTTTCGGACATCCTACAAAATTAATTTAAGTAAATCTGTATTTAATTTTACCCCCTCCCCCTTCAGATGGCACAAATTTCCTTCCTTCCAATAAAATACCAAAAATACAAAAAAATCAAAATCATACAAAATAATAAAATAATACCAAAAATCATACACAATTCGGACAACAAGAACATGGAACATACTACCAAAAACGATTACAACAAAAAACATGTATTAATGTATTTGGGGCCACAGTAATTGGCACTAGCTGTTGCGGTTACCCAGCCTATTGGGCCATTCATTTAATATGCGCACCCCCCTATTGACGGCCTTGGATATCCAGGGGGGAGGGGGTTGTAGACTAGTAATTTCCAAGGGGGACACTGAGCAACATCCAAGGGGGGCAAATAATATATATAAAGTTATTTCCAAGGGGGATGAAAGATGGAAGAAGGTATAGCAGAAATCAGAAGCATATTTCCAAAATTTCCAAGGGGGGATCAGAGGTATATTAGAGATATAACCAAGGAGGGATCGGGATCCGAGGTATATCCAAGGGGGATGCTAAATTAAAGACCACAAAAAAATCCACAGGGGTTATACCTACAGAATATCCAAGGGGATCTGGAAGCAAAACCCTCAATAGGGGGGGTGCGCATATTAACTGAATGGCCCATTGTCTTAATGTCTGTATTTATGTTTGTAATGTGTATGGCAAAGTTATTAAAATAAATAAATAAAATAAAAACACTTGCATAACAGATTTACTCCCTTAACAGATTTCTGAGGGTCAGCCAATCTGAAAATCCCAGTCAATATCTGACCCATACAATTTAAACGTTGGGCTTTACATTAAGAGTTTTTAAGAAATCCTGGCTTGTATTTGTGTCTCTACAGACACATTAAAAAATGGCGGGATATTCTATAATGGGTCTATGATCGCTCCCAAAGCGAATTATATATTTATACAACAGTGAGTCTTTGTATTATTAAACATGAACCAATAAACTTAACTTAGCTCATCTACTGTGGCCACTTAATACAGACATACATGATTATTACAAACATAATTGCTTACTTTTCTTCCTGTAACTTCATCTTCACCGCTTTCCTCATCGTCGCTTAAGCCATGCGTTCGTTTACGATTCATATCACCCTCTTCAACTTCAAGCCCTTCAGCTTTTACACTCACGTGGTTTTTCACCAAAGACTTATCATCGGGTCGTCCGTTCTCTTTCCCTTTCTTAAAGGTATTCAATCCCTTGGCTTGTTCCTTAGGAGAGTTGCTTTTAATTCTTCCCGGAGAATCACCCGCGCTCGGAGAGGTTTTCTCGCTTTTCTTGCTGGGAAGCTTCTTGAAGAAGTCCAATAAGGTCGCCATCTTGGATCCGGCAACGTTCGCGGAATTTCGCGCCAAAATTGAAACCGGAGATCGTACCCGGGACCCGGGGGTACGAGACTGGGACCCGGGGTAGCTCATAGTTTGATCCAATTACATTCTCGCGTCATCAGGGCTAAATCCACTTATGACGATTGCAGTTTTACTCATAGCCACTAAAAACGCGCGAAATTTTAACCAATAGGAAAGCAGAAGTCTTTAGTGGTTACCTGGCCCATATTCTTTGATTGGGCCAGGGTACCAGGCTACCAGACCCCCTGATCCAGATATAATATTTGTGGGGTCCTACCACTGGGTCCTACCAAAAAAGAGAGCCTCATGACAGTAATAACAAAGCCACATAAGGGGCCCATGGCCAATGGCACTATAAATAAAGCCGTACAGAAGCCACCATGCACGACAGCAACAAATCTATTTATAGGCCCCCTCACACAGTGCAATTTTTCATGCGACTTGTCTCGCAATCATAGGCGTGAGTATGGGGGGCTGAGGGGCTTTAGCCCCCCGAGAAATCTTAATGGGGGGCTGAGCCCCCCGAGAAATTTTGCAGCAACTGACTCATCATATCAATCACCATTCGCAAATTATAGGTTACTCGTTAGGCTAAAGTAACTGTTACAGCCTCATTCCTGTCAGCCAAAAGCACCCATATACAGTGACAACATCGAAAAATTGTTGAAATGTGTTGTATTTTAACTCGTTTTTATGACATTTCATGACCTTCAGTGTTCTTAAAAATCACCTCTCAGAATGCAGGAAATGGCATTTCCAAGACTCTAAATTTCAGGGGGGGCATGCCCAGGACCCCACTAGAAGAGTCCCTTTTTGTAAACGCCCCAAGGGGAAAATTCTTAAAAAGGTCCTGTTCAGCACTTCAGCCCCCCTGGACAAAAACAAAACTCTACGCCTATACTCGCAATGATGACTCATGCAGCATTGCAGTTGCAAGACAGGGGGTGTTACACGCTGCAACGCGTTTATGCAATTGTCCAATGATTTGGATTCCGATAAAAGCGGGTAGACTGGGGAGAGGCTCGATTGAGTGTCAAATCATAACAAAATATTGCGAGACAAGTTGCTGAAGGGGTGTTACCCAGTGCAACACTGAAACAAATTGCTGCAATCGTTGCAGAAAGTACAACCTGATTCTACTTTGTGCAACAATTGTTGCAACTTGTCTCGCAACGATTTTGACCATTGCACAACATGTTACACGGTGCAATGGTTCATGCAACTTGTCTCGCAACGGCGTTGCAATGAAAAATTGCACCGTGTAACAGAGTTGATTATTACACGACCCCACAAGCTTGTAGCTTTAATGATTATTCGTGGATAAATAAAGGTTATCTTATCTTGTCTTGTCTTATCTTCTCAGTTGTCTCGTCTCGTCTTACTAGTATTACCAAACTGAGTTCATCGTTAAACACTTCAGACTTCAGATAATTTATTATTTTGCTTCGTTAAGTTAAAAATGTTAAAAAGTTAACAATTTTCTAACTCTTTTGAAAAATGGCCAATTACATGTTTGACTCCAATAAATACCCATACAGTTCGGCGGGCCGCAATATTGTATATATCACACATATATTACATATATATTATGTACAGTAATTATTATGTTAGCGAAATTAAAGTGCCTATGAAACGAATTTTTTTCCTTGAACGACATTGGCAACAAAAATTAAGTTTGTCTAATTTGAAAGAACTCATAAAATTGTAATAGAAGACCCTTTACAATTTTTAACTATCTTTCTTCGTTTTCAAGATATTTCAATTTGTTTGATATGTAATCATGGTCTCTGACGTCAGGTGTGGGGTAAAATATTTTCACATGTAGCAAAACCAGTTATATCTCTAAGTTTGTTCAGCGAAATCATTTGAAACTGTGCACATAAAAACTCCTTACGACGCTGAACATTTCATGTTAGATATGTAAGTGATTTTGCTCTGTATGGAAATATTTTACCCCACTCCTGACGTCAGAGACCATCTAATTTACATATCAAACAAATTGAAATATCTTGAAAACGCAGAAAGATACGAAAAAATTGTAAAGGATCTTCTATTACAATTTCACGAATTCTTTCAAATGAAACAAACTTAATTTTTATTGCCAAAACCCTTTAATATTTGTGACTGGAAAATATGGAAATCTGAGAACCTGCATTAACATATTGCTCAAGTAAAAACAATCCATTAGAAAATCCCTTTTCCAGTTACTTTCGACCCTGATTTATGCGACAATTTATAAGAGACAAATAGTGACGTAAATACCTTTCTTAAATTAAATTAAGCTCGTTAATAATTCATGCGCTAATTAGCCAATCAGAGAAACATTTTTGGTATTTTGAAACCCGGTAAAGGTCGCTGAATTTATAATTAAGAAATCAGATAATAAATAGCCTGCGTCTGCACGCAGGCTAATAATAAACGGCACAAACCGTTTCTTACCATATTTCTCAATTATAAATTCAACGTGAAACCATGGTCTAATCTACTATGCACAAATATCACAAAGTTCCCAATTGAGAAGGTATTTCATAAACTCGTGTATCGTGTTTTACCAGGGGTTACAAACACTCGAGAACAACAAAAATCACTCGGCCTATTATCTCGTAATTTTCAATGTTCTCTCGTGTTTGTAAAACATTCGAAAACAATAAAAATCACTCGGCTTGCAGCCTCATGATTTTCATTATTCTCTCATGTTTAACACTCGAGAACAATGAAAATTACTCGGTTAACGGCCTCGTGATTTTCATTGTCCTCTCGTGTTTGTAGTCCTTGGTAATACACTCATACTCGTTTATGAAATATTATCATAGTTAATAGAACATATACATGGTTTGGAAGCTCTATTGAGTATTGTCTTTCAACATGAAGCATGGTCATGTTGAACTGACAATGGAGTTCCTTATATGGAAGTAAATTCTATGGACACGTGACGATGAAGTACCACAACACGTGACGATGAAGCAACTCACTAATTAAACCCGATCGTTGCTATTGGATGCTGCTTCATTATACAGAAAATACAATACCGTGAAGTTCTATTAACTATGATATAACTTACAAACGCCTTTGTTTACAGCATATACATGGTTTAGAAACTCGTCCAAAGTGATTGTTCTATGTTTTTGTTCAAGTTTATGGAAATTTGTGCAATTTCACGGTATTGTATTTTCTGTATAATGAAGCAGTCATTCAATAGCAACGCTCGGGTTTAATTAGTGAGTTGCTTCATCGTCGCGTGTTGTGGTGCTTCATCGGCACGTGTCCATAGAATTTACTTCCATATAAGGAACTCCATTGTCAGTTCAACATGACCATGCTTCATGTTGAAAGACAATAGAGCTTCCAAACCATGTATATGTGCTAACTATGTTTACAGCTAAACACAGGAATTTTGCAAAGGTATTTACGTCACAAGTTATTATGCACATATTTCCGACCGCGTGGAATTTGTCGCATAAGATTTATCACGTTTGACAGAGATTTTGGGGTTGTAGAAACGCGCGATATTAAGCTTTAACAAGAGAACCTAATTTTCAATCCTTTATCAACGAAAATATCAAATAAGAATGTTCGTTTCATGGGCATTTTCACCGCCAGACCTTTTCCCGCTTGACGAGTAAAATCGTCTGGCGTTAAAGGAGGATTTCCAGTCCTCGCGCAAGCTCGCTGCGAGTATTTTAGCCTTCCAGCTCTTGGCAGATAGTTGGAAATTTTGAACTATTTTTTACTCGTGGCAAGTACTCGCGGTAAAAAACTCGGCTATAGCTTCATCAGTCGTGAAATCCCGCGAGTTATCGCAACGAGCTGCGTTTGGTGGAAATACAGTGGAAACCGCGCGAGTACTCGCAGCGAGCTGTGGGTTGCTTCGTGCGAGGACCATTGAACTCTAAGTAAACTGGAACGCTAACTCCATAAGTCAGGCCCTATGAATGGATGAAGCCAAAAATCTTTAAATGTTAGTTTTTCGGAGTTTTGAGCTGAAATACTTAACACTGAACGTTGGGCTGTATATGAAACTGAAGCTATTGAAAAATGCTATTTGGTATAGAAACTTCAAGACTTTAGCTAAAAGGGAAATAATTAAAAAATAGAAAAACAACTGCCATTTTGTTCGCCGTAGGTTACATTTTTAATTTTTTTTATTACATTTTTATATTTTTTAATTATTTCCCTTTTAGCTAAAGTCTTGAAGTTTCTATACCAAATAGCATTTTTCAATAGCTTCAGTTTCATATATAGCCCAACCTTCAGCGTTAAGTATTTCAGCTCAAAACTCAGAAAAACTACAACAAGTTTCTTAGTGTTATTTCCCAACGAAATATGGTCGAACATTTACTACATTTTAAAAAGTTTAAAATAACGAGGAAACTTATACTATACATCAAATTGAAGCCAATGCTATGTCTAAGAACATACGTGTAAAACAATGTATTTCAATCCGTTGTTTTGGAGTAATTTGTTATCGTCCCAAACAAAATATATGGCAGGATGAAAATTAAGTAACTTGAAGCACGGGGGCTACCTGCAAAGGGACTGGCACTGGCTTCAAAATCCCCGCCCCCCCGAGTTATCGTTCCAGTCTTCTTATAGTTCAATGGCGAGGACTGGAAATCCGTCTTTAGCCAGAGTAAAATCTTAAAGGACCACCACGGCGGTGGAAGGGTTAATGGCAATAAAAAAATATAATACATTATGTAACCTGCTGAAGTTCACTGTTTGTCTTACAATCTCCAGACCACAGTAGCCTGTAGCGTGGCTTCGCGTGTAGAAGTTGGGCTGCCACGCAGGCTGCCTGCGATCCTTTTCGTCATTACCAAGGAACGGAGGCTCTTGAGGCTCTGGGAAACTCCGATGAAAAAGACACCAAAATTGGGTTTTTGTTCCCAGTCCTCTGGCTCCCAGTTCCCTATAATTTCTAACAGTCATCGACGATCGTTCGCTTGTTCGAAGACCAGGAAAAATATTTGTTTACCGATAAAAAAGGCCCAACATGTTTTACAAAGCTCTCGACAATACAATCGATACAAATGGCCTTTCTTCGCTTTTCTCAAAATCGTCAACAAGACGATTTGACGAGTGTGTTTTGAATGTCCGCGTCGCCGTCAGCACTCGGCAGTAATCGGCTCAGCCGCTTAGGTAAGAAATTGTACTTTTTGCCAGGAATTTTGGCTAAACTACATCGACCTTGTATTCTCTAATATAATTTTAAAGTTCTGAGATGAAACAGCGAAGAATTACGAGACGAGTCAGACGATCGATGTTTGTTTGGCGACGAAGCGACAATAATAATAGTTTTAACTTGTAAATTGTCGGGATTTTTGCTGTTTTGAATTATTTAATCTGTTCAATTATATTGAGTCTGTCGTGTATAATTATGTGTTACAGAACGTCGAGAAATCGATTAAACCACATTAAACAAGTTAGCAACGTGCACACTATTTGAAATTTTACTGTTTTTAAACTAACCAATCAAATGACGAGTTTCATCGGAGTTTCCCAGAGCCTCTGATTCTTGGTAGTGGCCAAAAGGATCGCAGGCGCTGGGTACGAGATTGCACAGCAAGTGTAAAGGCAGATTTCCAGTCATCGCAGGAACTGGCTCGCAGCTCGCAGCAAGTATACTTGCATCTAATTAAAAAAAACTCGCAGTGCTTATTTTTTCGCTGTGAGTTCTTTTTAATTAGATGCAAGTCCTCGCAGCTCACTGCGAACCTGTTTCAGCGATGACTGGGAAACGGGTTAATACAGTAAGCGTTTGTCTGTTCCATTATGTTTCTTTCCCCCGGCAGCTAATGTGGCTCAAGTACTGTATTCTTTATATATCTATTATAACATACACTTCATGTTTGTCGTCGTTATCGTAAACTTGCATATTCGAGTACGTGATTGCCTTTACTTCTGTGCCCTGGGGAGAAAAAATATTTATATAAGTTTCTTTATATCAGTTGCTTTTTGTACTGATTATTAAGACCTGGAAAAAATGTTCAATGTTTCTCTGATCCTAAATTTGCCTTTTTGAATGTTTCTCAAACGCATGCAAAAAAACGACCTCTTACCCCCTACCCCATGCCCCCACTCGCAAACTTAGCGCAATTTTCCCTTGTACAACTACAATCAGTGACAAAATACCTTGGGACACTTCATGTTTGTAGGCTAACTTAATTAATACCATGATCGCCTCGGATTCTTTTGTTCTCCGAGGGAATGTAAACCTCGTATTTCCCTCATTGCTCATGCAAGAGGGAAATTTTTCCTTTGTCTTCTAATTTTCCCATGCATGCCGATGAGGGAAAATTAGAAGACAAAGAAATCCTTTGTCTTCTTCTAAATTTCCCGCTTGCATATATTTTCCTTCATCAACATGCACGGGAAAATTAGATGCAACTTCTCGGATCAACCGTGTAAATTTCCTGTCGGTAAGATTCTCAAAGTTTTCCTCGGCGATCATAATATTACAAACTAATACCATGACTTTTCGGGAAATTAACGATTAAATTTCCCCTTTGCCTCGGGAAGATTTGTAAAAGTCCTCGGGCCACAAACCTTCCCTCGGCTGCGGGAAATTTGATCGCTAATTTCCCTCAAGTCATGTTATTACTTATAAATATTTAACATTTTTTTCCCGTAATAAAGTTTATTCCTCCATCCCTCTCTTTTCAATGTTGACTAGAAAATAAGGGACGCTGTGAACGTGACAACGAGCGCTTAAATAGTCACCAACATTGAACAGGGGGACGGGGGAACTTAAAATGGAAAATGTTGCCTTTTAAATTGTAGTGTCCCAACACTTTTGTCACTGCTTGTAGGTACGAAATTTTAAAAATTAAAATGTAGTATCTGTTAAGATTTAAAATACCTGTGGATGCTTTTCCAAATCAAATGTCTCACCTTGCCTACATGCCAAAAAGTTTATAATGAATTTAAAAAAAACTAAAACTAGTTTTAATACTGTATAGCCTGCATGACGCAAACAACAGAGTGAGTTGGGAGAATTCGAAAGTTTATGTGAAATCTTATACGTTACCAGACCTTACGTTACGTTGTGAGACCTTACATTACATTGTGAGACCTTACGTTACGTTGTGAGACCTTATGTTACGTTATGATACCTTACGTTACGTTGTGAGACCTTACGTTACATTGTAAGACCTTAAGTTACGTTTTGAGACCTTACGTTACATTGTGAGACCTTACGTTACGTTGTGAGACCTTACGTTACATTGTGAGACCTTACGTTACATTGCGAGATCTTACGTTACATTGTGAGACCTTACGTTACATTGTGAAACCTTACGTTACATTGTGAGACCTTACGTTACATGGTGAGAGCTTACGTTACATTGTGAGACATTACGTTACATTGTGATAACTTACGTTACATTCATTAAGAGTCCTTACGTTATCTCGTGACTCCTGAGACCTTACGTTATATCGTGAGACCTTACATTACATTGTGCATTGAGAGACATTACGTTATGCTGTGAGATCTTACGTTACATTGTAATCGTGAGACCTTACGTTACGTTGCGTTGCGAGACCTTACGTTACATTGTAAGCTTAAGCCCTAATCAAACGACAACGCAAGTCATCCCAAGTTGGCAGTCAGAATTTCTGTGGCGGTCGTTCGAACACCCAAATTAACAAAATAAAGGTTTCATGAGTGTTTTAAAACAAACAAGTTTTAACTTTGTCACGGTACATGATATTTTTGGGAAACTATTCAGAGGGGCTGGCTGAGATAGCGTAACTGCCAACTTGCGATGACTTGCGTTCTCGTTTGATTAGGGCTTTACGTTACATTGTAAGACCTTAAGTTACGTTTTGAGACCTTACGTTACGTTGTGAGACCTTATATGTTACGTTGTGAGACCTTACGTTACGTTGCGACACCTTACGTTACATTGTAAGACCTTACGTTACATTGTAAGAACTTACGTTACATTGTGAGACCTTACGTTACATTGTAAGACCTTAAGTTACGTTTTCAGACCTTGTGTTACGTTGTGAGACCTTACGTTATATTGCAAAAAACCTTAAGGACTTTAACTCACACAGTAGCATGGATCCTAAAATTTTCTTTATCAAATTCCTTTATCTGGATATCCTTTAACAAATTAAAGTCAATAAAATGTATTTTATTAGGTAGTAATAAAAGAAGTTAACGATAAGCGGTGTCAGTGCTAGCTATGTCGGGGCCTCAGACCCAGGGCTCCCGGGGGTTTGCCCCACTGAGAGTATAATACAAAAGGGCTAGCTTCAGGGGCGTAGGAACAGGGGGGAAACGGGGCATGTGCCCCCCCAACTTTGTCATGAAGTGCCCTTTTTTCAACAGAAAAGTGCCCTTTTTGTGATAAAACATGTGTTTCAAGTGTCCTTTTGAAGTCCTACCCACTGAACAAAGTGCCCTTTTCAAGCTGTGCCCCTCCAAGATCAACTTGCTTCCTACGCCACTGGCTAGCTTATCATGTTCGGCTTACTTGTGCCAACGCTTTTCAACTTGCAACGCAACAAGTTGCGTTGATGAAAGTTGAAGAAAAATGTTGCCTGTATTACCTCACCTTAAGTGCTGTTCTCACATCTAGATTGTTCCAAGCTATACTGATAAAACACGTGTCTGTAGATTGAATATATATATATATATATTTAAGAAATAGAAAATGGCCGCCCGTGTTTATATAGCCTGATGCAAACACGAGAGTGAGTTGGGAGAATTCGAAAGTTTATGTGAACCCGAGCCGTAGGCGAGGGTTTACATAAGTACTATCGAATTCTCCCAACTCACTCGAGTGTTTGCATCAGGTTATATAAACACAGGGCATCCATTTTCTATTTCTTTTATGAAATAAGGCTAAAAAATGTGCCGTGACATCACAACCGTGTTTACATAGCCTGATATAAACACGGTAATTGACCAATCACAGCGTGCGTAAGACGCAACCTATTTTATAAATATATATATATATAGTTCAATCTACTGACACGTGTTTCAGTGTAGTTTGGAACAATCTAGATGTGAGAACAGCACTTATCTATACCAAGCAATTGCCGGTGACTACCGCTTGTGGTAGTATTACTATAACTTATAAGTATAGTGCGCACATGCCACAAGGATAGTGAGCGTTGCATTAGCGCTAAGCATGCGCTAAGGGACACCTACACGACTCTCACAGAGTACTCAACAACCAGGGGCGGCGCGCTAAGGTATTAAAGGTATTAGTCTAATACCTTTTTTTCTCCAGATTGAAATTAATTGTAAAATAATATAATTATTGACAACAACACAGAAGTGAAGTGTGTATATAAATATATATATATACACCCAATTCAATAGAGGTTGTCCTTTAAACATTAAGCGCGCAAGGTATGTTGCATGGATTCGTAATTCATTATTCAAAAATAGCGAGAGGCATTGTTAAAATGCTAACCAGAAGCACTCAGCTGTTCCTAGAATTTTAACAAAGCCGCGCACTATTTTTGAATAATGAATTACGAATCCCCAACATACCTTGCGCGCTTAATGTTTAAGATTTAGATTTCCAAAGGACAACCTCTATTGAATTGGCTGTATATATATATATATATATATATGTAATATTTATAAACCGCGCAGGAGGGCTTTATCGGATATAAAACACGAGGCGATAGCCGAGTGTTTTAGGGCCGATAAAGCCCGTACTGCAAGGTTTTTAAATGGCTTCTAAAAAGAATCACTTCATACGTTCATTGGCGTAGTAATTTTGAAAATTAAGCTTATCTCAGCTGTTAAAAACCAGCGAGAAACTTAGAGCGAGTCTATATCACATATATAGATCCGATACGCTCATGATTTTTCTTTGTGTTTTCCTCATGAATTATTAATGAATTTTAGAAATATATATATAAGTAGCGTGCTGCGTATATAGGCAGTGTTGAAACAGCAATCGAAATATAGTAAGGTTAGATATACTGCCGAAACAGAGAACGTATACGAGTCTAACGTTTCGAGCGAAGGCCCTTCATCAGAGAGAAATGTAAAGAGTGTAAAGTATATCTTTCGGCAGTATATCTAACCTTACTATATATATATATAGTGAAATAAAAGTAGCGTGCTGCGTAGGCAGTGTAGAAACAACAATCGAAATATAGTAAGGTTAGATATACTGCCGAAACAGAGAACATAGGAGTCTTAACGTTTCGAGCGAAGGCCCTTTGTTAGAGAGAAACGTGTTCTCTCTCACGAAGGGCCTTCGCTCGAAACGTTAGACTCCTACGTTCTCTGTTTCGGCAGTATATCTAACCTTACTATATTTCGATTATATATATATATATATATATTTCTAAAATTCATTAATAATTCATGAGGAAAACACAAAGAAAAATCATAAGCGTATTGGATCTATATATGTGATATACAGTAGACTCGCTCTAAGTTTCTCGCTGGTTTTTAACGGCTGAGATAAGTTTAATTTATATATATGAACCGCAATGTACGTACCTTTCCTATGAAAAATGGTTCAACACAAAATAGAAACAAGAGTTCATCCATAAAATGGAAGAGAAGTGACAGCATGTCGTGACCTGTTTACAACAAAAATCATATAAAAACTAGAGTAAGCTAAAATTAGAACAAACAGTGAATTAAATTATATTCTAATTGTAGTGCAGTAGTTAGAGCACTAGCATCACAGGGCCATTCGTGTTTACTGTCGTGGCAATATAGAAGCGTTCCTAAAATATTGTCGCAATATATTCCTGAAGTTGAACAATTCATTTGATAAGATTCGTTGAAAACTTCCTGTTTTGAATTTGCATGATTGGTGTTTGGCAACTAATACTTTTTCTTATTGGTTGTTTAAAAACTAGAAACCAATCAAATTCAAAACAGGAAGTTAGCAATAATTTTCATCAAATGAATTGGTCTGAGTGGCGTAACTCCTATAGGCCCTGCCCGGCAAGAGCCGGGGGGGCCCTGAGCCAGGATGTCGGATGTCCTTTATGGGGATTCCAACATTCCGTCATTTTCACGTATTTATTGGGAAATCGTCAGTCGTCGTTGAACTGGATATAGCTTTCCATCATTTAAATATTGGTATGAAGTTTCAAACAGTTTCATAAAAAATTCAGAACGTTGCAACAGGTTAATAAAGGTACGAAAATGGATTTCTATTCTGCTGCTTGTCCGAGGCCTTTTGCTCACGGTCAAATTACAGTTTCTCCGCATGCCCAGTCCATCGTTAAGTTTTCTCTGTCAAACGGCGGGATATAAACTATAAAGTTGAAGTGTATTGTCAAAAGACCTGTATTATTATCTCAGGTATAGCAGTTAGACTAACCATTTTTGTGTTTACCCAAATCATAAAAAAAAGTCTTATTTTTGCTTTTAATGCAGCAGTGTAAAGCCAGGTTAGTTTGTTTTGTATTGTTTGTAAATAAATCTGTGTTTATATTGTAAGGTGAGTTTTCAACGATGTAGTTACGTGATTACGGTATTTTCGTCAGTGACTATATTCTTGATATAAGACGGCTTCACCTGCGGATATCAACGGGTTGATAAATATTCTTATAATCCAACCAACGTTTATGATGAATTTCCCCTTGTTATACCGATTAATTTTTTTGAAAATTCCTCGCAGAAATCGCCGAAAATGCACTTCTGGGGCATGTGAAATTCAATTTGGGGGCTTTGCACCGTAGGTCCCCCGGGGCACCCTAGCCCAAAGTTACGCCACTGATTGGTCAAACATAGCAAATGAATCGCAAAAATATTTTAGGAACGCTTCTATTGCCACGACAGTAATTCCAGCCAGAATTAGGTAGGCCTACCTTAAAAGTAGCATTTTTCCAATTTTGTCTTACAGTAATTTGCAGCACACTTTTCACCAAAATGTTTGAAAGTTCGTTCGAACGTTTGCAGGCTTCTTTTGAACTACGCATTTAATTGGATGATTGGTTCCTTATAGCAGCCAATCAAATGCGTAGTTCAAAACGAACCACGAACTTCCCAAATGAACAGTGCGAACTTCGGAACGAACTTCCAAATATTTTGGTGAAAAGTATGTTGTACTGAAATGACTGCAAGGCCTGCGCTAAACGTCGCACAACAGACGAATTTAATTCAGACGAATTTAATTGTTTGCATTTTATTCGACGAAACTGCCAGGTATAACTCGATTAAATCATAGCCACTGGAAAGGAAGGGCTGTGAAAGTGGGCGTAACTCAAAAAGGCTCTGGGAACGAGGTTGGGCGTGACTGAGATTTATGTTATTGTTCGCCTGGTAACAAAATAGACATTGTATAATACGAGAATGAATTCAGATCAACCTTGGTGACTTAATATTTTTTTACATTGAAACAGAAAGGGTTTTTAAATCACTGGGAATATTTTCCCAGATTTTTGTAGCTGAGAATCTAAATGTTTGTTTACAATAATTAGTCCGGCGGGGAGAAAATAGTTCGCGCTACGGCTAATTTGCTCACAATGCCAGAGTGTGAATTATTTGAGTGAGCCATGCATGAGTTAGCGCTTGATACGATTGTGTAATATTCAAGGGATGATCATTTTAATGTCACGATAAAGTCCATCATGAAAGCGAACGCCGATCATCTACACAACGATGCACCACCATATACATTTGTTTACGTCTTATTTGAGAAATGCGCGACTTAAAAACTCTCACGGTCCTGTTAAAACCAATCCGATCTTTTTTAGGTGATTTCTTTGTGCACACAATCATATTATTGAATAAACTAATATCTAAAATTAACGCAGAATCAATGTAAAATATAAAATTTGTCATAAAAATGACTGACTAACAGTATACAGCACTGTCGCTGTCTTAAGTTCATAGGTCGTCAAAAACCGAATTCCTACCGAATTTTGTTAACAAAATACAAGGGTACTCCTTTGGTCTTGTAAATATCATGTTTCTTGTGGATTTTTAGAAGTCACCATAACCGACATAGTGCCGCTTAACGAAGAACAAGGTATAATCTAATGTAAAGCCATATGAAAGAACACAACTGGCCAAGCCGGTTCAAGATCACGTGACGCTCAGGCGAGCAATTTTCAACATCCAACCGGAAGTTCTATTGTTTCAGAGCGGAGTTTCACAGCCCTCTCCCTTTCCAGTGGCTATGATTGGTCATGATTAAATTCGACGCACGAATTAAATTCGACTCTGCGACGATAATGCGTATTCGAGTTAAGGCTAGTTTCCACTCAGGAAAATCTTCCTCAGGACCGGAACGGACAGGAAAGTTTTCTTTGTCTTCTGAGCTCTCGGTCGGAACTAATGACTTTAACACAAAAGAAACTTTCCTGTCCGTTCCTATCCTGCGGACAATTTTCCTGAGTGGAAACTAGCCTTTACACGACGAATTATCGTCGCGACGAATTAAATGTTTCTCTTCTGTCCGTGACAATTCGGCGCCAGGTTTTCAAGGAACGTTTTCAGGTTCAACGCGTCCAAGTAAAAACAATTAAATTCGACAGAAATTCGACGTTTATAACTCGACGTCGCATTTACGTCGTATTACCGACGAAGTTAATTCGAATTAAATTCGTCTGAATTAGGCTGGGTTTACACGTCGAAGTTCCGTCGCTTTTAATTCGTCGAATTTAATGCGACGATTGTGCGACGGAAGTCGGAAGACCTTACGATACTAGGACGACGTTAAAAAGCAACACAAATTTTATAATTAAAAAGGTCAACTGACTACTATATTTGAAGCTAGTTTAATGACTTCCAAAACGCCCCAGTACTGCTAAAATGATTGTAGTGTCGGTATTGAAGTAAATCTTAAGCAATAGTTCCTATCTTTAGGCGAGTTGACGTCGTCATGAAGACGTGTCGACGGGTTATCTCGGGGGGTAGGGATAACTCGGGGGCTAGGGTCAAAGTTGACCCTATTTCACATGATAAAATCCCCCGAGTTATCTCGGTCTCATGTGAACGGTTTACTTTTTTAACATGGAAATAAACTAACACCGAGTTATCTCGGGGGATAGGGATAACCCTACCCTCCGAGATAACTCGCCTCATGTGAACAGGCCCTAAGTGGCGTTGTATAAAGAACAAGGACGGTGTTGA
The DNA here is from genome assembly GCA_035771165.1 of Paragorgia papillata. Taxonomy (NCBI): domain Eukaryota; kingdom Metazoa; phylum Cnidaria; class Anthozoa; order Scleralcyonacea; family Coralliidae; genus Paragorgia; species Paragorgia papillata. The sequence goes on from JAWNZC010000236.1 coordinate 90,604, forward strand.
GATTACTCTAGGGACGAAAATTTATTCATTCTCTTTGTTTTGCAACTATAATTTTTTTGTTTAAAGGGCGTCGTCGTTGAAGTTGCCATCGTACTTCGTAAGGTCCCTAGTAACGAACGGGGCCGAAACCTAGACTCGGCCACATAATAGAAATACAAGAGGGGGCATTGGCGGGAAAATTTGGTAACCACATGGCAGCCGCCATTACCTATGATATTTCAGTCAATTGGTTGGCAAATGTACTAGACCCAGTCCTTTGCCAACCAACGCGCCCAATGTTTGCCTCCAAAAAAAATCCAAGATGGCGGCGTTCAATTGGTTACCCGTGGTTGACTGAAATTAAGATAGGATGCCCCTCTAGTATTTATATGATCTCTATGAATACAACCAGAAGTCCAACTCGCGTCGGAACCTTTGAAGTTTATGTCCTCGCGCATGTCGCCTCGCGCATCTTGATTGCTCGCCATCCCACGAAATCCTGGCGACCTTCAAAAGAAGGTTAAAACTGTCGGGGGAACTTGCCCGGATTGTGTAGGATCGCGTAGGATCGCGTAAATACATCGGGCATGCGCATTAAAGAAATGCGGACAAGTTGTCACTCGAGTTGGACTTCTGGTTGTATTTCTATTCTGTGACTCGGCTACCACAGTCACAGTCCACAGGTAGCCCGAGTGATAACTGAAGGCTCTGCTCAAATCTCGACAGTTTACAACCTTTTCACTGACTCTATCTGCACTGTTTGGCTGACACACTCAAATATAGGATAGTGTACCTTCAGCTGTAATTTCTTCTGTTCTATCAATGTTAACAGTTTCAAGCTCAGTCATGTAACCATACATAGCAAGACCAACCTAGAACATAACAACCACACTATATTATCATTCAAATAGTGAAATAAAAGTAGCGTGCTGCGTAGGCAGTGTTGAAACAACAATCGAAATATAGTAAGGTTAGATATACTGCCGAAACAACGAACGTAGGAGTCTAACGTTTCGAGCGAAGGCCCTTCGTCAGAGGGAAACGTTTTTCTCTAACGAAGGACCTTCGCTCGAAACGTTAGACTTCTATACGTTCTCTGTTTCGGCAGTATATCTAACCTTACGATATTATCATTCATTTCGTCTCTATCCCGCATTCTGATTGGTTAATTCACCTGCAAATAACTAAGTGCAAATAATACTCTGCAGAGTGCTGCAATATATAATTTGCAGAGCACGCGCACTAGCGATAGCTTCTGCAAGTAATTTTCATAAACTTGTTTCCAAACATGGCGGCTAGTTTTCCTCAGCTCTCCGAGGAAGTAATCGAGAGTATTTGGAGGCGAGGCCAAGCGACAATCTACTTCAGAAAATAAATATTTAAAAGGAAGATTTAGTGAGATAAAAAGCAACACTCGTGCCAACAAAAAGTAAGTTATACGAAGATTTTAGTATGCCGAAGACAGAGAGAATGGCGATCTCTAACTTCAGGCATGTCAAATTTTTAACTATTTTATGAATGATAAAACAATTATTGAACTCGTCTATCGCAAAATATCATGATTTGTCAGTGTCTCGCTACCAGATATTTGCCAATGCCTTCGGCATCGATTTGTCTTCTTCTTCTTCTTCTTCTTCTTCTTCTTCTTCTTCTTCTTCTTCTTTGGCAATCCCTCGTGAACGAGTATGATAGCCTGGTCAAGACACCATCCTCATCTTTTTCATCTCCAGTTGTGCATTCTTTTGTGACTTCCCTTACGAAAATTTCATATAAGACTTCATATATGATTTCATATATGAAATGTCAATTTCATATATTAAGTTTGTAATTTCATACATGAAATTAGACATTTCATATATGAATTACAAATTTCATATATGAAAATGTTCCAATTCGATATATGAAATTTCTTATACCATATATGAAATTTTTGGATGAAGATAAAAATTTCATATATGGAATACGAAACTTCATTATATGGAATTGGAACATTTTCATATATGAAATTTGTAATTCATATATGAAATGTTTAATTTCATATATGAAATTACAAATTTAATATATGAAATTGACATTTCATATATGAAATCGTATATGAAGTCTTATATGAAATTTTCGTAAGGGTTACCAAGCCAATCCTGGACGCACAAGATTTTCCGCAGGAATCACAGACGTAGACTGCTGTAGGCGGGGCACCTCGGGCAAGATCAGCCGCTCGATCTTTCCTGCGCTGACGCTTTTCTTCTTGATCCCTTCTACGATTAGACTCGAAGGTTTCAACGCCCGAGTGACATCTCTGTCTCCACTGGGAGCGATCTTGGGCGAGGCCTTCCCAGGTGTTTGGGTCTATAGCACACTTATTAAGGTTAGCCTTGAGGAGGTCCTTATAGCGTTTCAACTGGCCCCCGCGGGATCTTTTGCCCTACTCCAATTCCGAATAGAAAATCTGTTTTGGGACAACTCTTGATCAGTATCAATATCATGTAAACATTTTGAAGTAATAACCGACTGACCATCATCTGGACAGATAAGACGGAAGTGACGTCACGTGAAAGTAAAGAATTGGTATTTCTCTTGACAAAAGCAGTCTGCTTTAATATTTTTCTCTAACTCCAGACAATTTTACTCATCAAGTCAGGGTTCAAATTGGGCCCTGTTTAAATTGGAACATTGTTTTCGGTTTTGGAACACTATTTTCTGTGCTTCCCTCAATGTCTGCCATTTAGCACGACGCGCACCAACTTCACTCCTGCGTATCAAGTCATTTTCTAGTTAAACCGTGTTTACATGAATCAGATTGGAGACATTAAAGTCGATCCTTGCTTGAATCTCAAGTCAATCCACTCCACTGCCGTTTTCAGAATGACTGCCTTACTAAAGGTTCACGGATGTTTATTAAATTAAACATATCTGCAAACTTTTATCAGGGGTGTTGGTGGCACAGTGGTTAGTGCACGTGCCTTTCACCTCTGCGAGCCGGGTTCGGTTCCTGCACGGTGCAGTTATCTGATTAAAAAAATTCACCTTGGCCGCATGTGAGAAGAGTGCTTCCAGTTTGACTCTACCAAACACCACAGGTTTCCTCCGGGTACTCCGGTTTCCTCCTGTAGTAACACTGGACCAATGAGGGTGGGCCCTTACTGGACCTCTGAGGATAACGGTTTAGATATAACTGATAGAGTTATCCAGTATAAATAAGGTTAGTTTAGTTTTAGTGTATTTGTTCTATGATTTGTCAGGACAACTTGACCGTTAACCGTTTGCTTTCAATAGTCTGATAAATATCTTTTTGGCATATCGTTTTGAAAAGTGATAATTTTACTATTTAATCAAAAAGTGAAAACGATGTCCAAGTTGCATATTGCACACCGTTAATTCGAACCCTGCAAGTTAAAACCTCTAGTAGTTGAGCAGAGCCTTTTTCCCTTATTTCTTCGCTGAGAGAGAGGACAATAACAAGGCTCTGAGTGACAACTTGTCCGCATTTCTTTAATGCGCATGCCTGATATTTTACGCCATCCGACGCCATCCTACGTGATCCTACGCAATCCTGGCAAGTTCCCCCGGCAGTTTTTGAAGGTTTAAACTGTCCGGGCAACTTGCCAGGATTGCGTAGGATGGCGTAGGATGGCGAGGAATCAAGATCCGCGAGGCGACATGCGCGAGGACTAAACTTCAAAGGTTCCGACGCGAGTTAGACTTCAGGGGCCGGTTGTACGAAGGCCGGATAGCGCTATCCACTGGATAGCGATTTTTTCAACCTTCGTAAAATTGGCCGTTGATTGTTATGACTTTAGATTAGGATTTGGTATTTATAAACTGAGGTTTTTATGATCTATTGTGGGCTCCAGATCCGTAGTATCACAGCTCTTTGGCCAATCTTACGAAGGTTGAAAAAATCGCTATCCAGTGGATAGCGCTATCCGACCTTCGTACAACCGCCCCCTGGTTGTATTTCTATTCTGTGGCTCTGCCGTGTTCGTGACTAGTTTCCATTGTGCATACATGTCAGTTGCTTCGAAACAACCTCGAACCCAGTCCAAATCTGAACAGAAAACAAAACAAAACAAAACAAAACAAAACAAAACAAAACAAAAAAAACAAAAAAACAAAAAAAAACAAAAAAAACAACAAAACAAAACAAAACAAAAACCGGTTAAACGGGTCATTAACGGGTTACTTCATCCTAAATCTTGGACGAAGGCAAATGGCAAACACGAATACGGCAGAGCCTTCTTTTCTTCCTTCCAAAAGAAGGAAAAGAAGGAAAAGAAGGCTCGGCTCACAGGGTAGGTGGTACGGTAATAATAGTCAGTTACAAGTTAGCTTTGTGACACTGCTGAATACAAACTATACATATGTTAAAGAACAGACGTTATGAAAGAATGCAAAATTATACAAAATGAACATTCAGCCATAGCCTCCTACGCATGCGTCTCTTGTGGGTTAGGAAGTTTCGGTTTCATTAGTTTTGTGCAAGTTAGATATACTTGTTATGATTATTGGATTACCTATGCAAATTTTTTGTGTAAAGTTGATACAGTCGAACCTCTATTAACGGACACCTCTATTAAGCGGACACTTCTATTAAGCGGACACCTCTATTAAGCGGACACCTCTATTAAGCGGATGCGGACACTTATCTTGGGTCCCAATGAGCAGAATAACCCTCTATTATTAAAGCGGACACGTGGAGTTGAAGATTAACGTTTTCTTTCAACATTAATCATTTTACAAGGCATGCTGACAATCTAAGGCGACATATAGTCTAACTAATATAACGTTGCTGTTTTTTGTAAAAGTTGGTCCCAATGTATTGCAAACTTTTTTCTATTTCATGTTTTGTTATATTTCGAACCACAGTATTAAATAAATAAGTGGGTTAAATAAATATATAAGTCAAACAGTGCTGTAGTAATTGTTTTACAGTAAAACCAAACAAAAACTTGTAACCCAATGCAGTGATGTTTTCCAAATTTTAGAAGTGGGGGAACGCTCACTGAAGTCAAATGGGCATGGCCACTGGTCGTAAAATTAAATGGGCGTGGCTCCTGTCATGAAAGTTAATGGTGTGTTAAAAGACTACTAAAAGCCTGTCTCAGGCTAGCTGGTTGGCTAACTTGGTTGAAAACGAGTACACTCTGACTCAAAGCAAAAATAGTGCAGTGTTGAACGGTGTTGCACTACGTTCAATTTTTGTTATGGGGGAATGGCGTTCCCCCAACAAAAATAGTGGGTGAACGCCGTTCCCCCGCTTAATAGAGGTTCGACGGTATAATTGTTATAATTATTGGGTTACCTATACAAATAACAATTTGCATAGGAACCCAAGAATCACAACAATTATATCCAACTTTGCACAAAACTCAGTAATGAAACCGAAACTTCCTAACCCACAAGAGACGCCTGCAGAGGAGGCTACCATCAAGCCCGTTCCCAGGGCCTTTTTGAAATTGATAGGGCGGGAAAAGGCTCTGGCATCGGCTGGTGGATTCGACATTTTCATTGGTTGGTTGCTTTTCTTAAACGTTCCTCCAATCTCGTTCCCAAAGCCCACGTTCCCACCCGGGAAACGAGAGACTCTGGGATAATCCATTTCACATCGATATTTCATTGGCTGATGAACACAATTACTCTTCTTCCAGATCACAAGAATCATGTGATGGCGTGAATGGATTATCCCGGAGTCTCTCGTTTCCCAGGTCGGGAACGTGGGCTCTGGGAACGAGATTGACATCCTCGTGAAACATATTTATGCATAGTTTTGTGCCAGTTACGATCAAATAGCTTCACAGGACCGCCAACGGGGTAAATACTGTAGGATCACCATTGCAATAAACTTCTCCCACGACACTGCTATTACTCAGAATGATTTTGCATACTACAGTAAATTGCTAATTTATTACACCCAGTATTTCTGGGTGCTGTGACCAGCCGATGCCAGGGCCTTTTCTTGCCCTCCAAATTTCAAAAAGGCCCTGGGAACGAGGTTGGGCTATCATAAAACTAACCTGTTCAAAAGCTTCCTTCAAGTCCTTACCCCCTTAATATCTGATGTTAAGGAAAAACATTTGTTTCATTTTGTAAATGATGGAAATAAACTTGAACAGCTATACTGGGGTATTAATCAGTGCTGGAAAATGTCGGGCAGCACTGGCAGTGCTGCTACCAGGAAATGTTTTGTAAAAGTTGTTCACAGGAAATTTTTTGTATCTTGCAGGAAATATTTGTCAGTTTTTTTAATCCAAGTCAAAGTTTAAACATAAATTTCCGATTCTTCAAAAAATCGAAAAGCGTCACAGTCACACAATCACACAATTTTGATGGGCATCACTTTTGATCAAATATCAAGTTTCATTTCGATGACTCATCTGTCCATATTCTTGCCAAACCCAGCGGCGAATTGTAAACAATTCGAAAGCGTTTTGAAGTTTATTACATGACCTTAACCTGTCTAAGTTTCGTATATCCTTGTGCAAATGACGCAACGATTTGTTCTAGAAAACAATGAAATATTTATCATTTCAGTATAGTGTTGCTGTTACAGGCTGCAGCTGTCATTGTGCATTTGCAAGAATGCAAGCTGCTTTTATCTTATTCAACTGTTTCAGCATTTTGATTTTTGACACTAGTACTTGTATTACGTAGTATTCAATTGAAAAAGTTCGCTATTTCAAAGTATGTATAGATACCACATTCAGATAAATTATGGTTTTGAGATACAAACTTGCAAGTCTGGTGGTATCACAAGTTATAAAATTGAAATATTCTATCAGACAGGAAATCGTTAATTTAGTGTAGCAGGAAATTTTTATTTTTGGATTTTGCTGCCAGGAAGAAAAATGCTTTATCTAGGACTGGTATTAATTTTGACAGGATACAAGCATGGAGTCTGTCAAAAGAAAATGAAAAAGATTATGAAAGTGGATACATAAACACCGCTGCCAAACGTTTTGCGCACGCGCGACGTCCGAGCTCGTCCTCAGAAAAAGAGTAGGAAACACTGAAATATTTGGACTGGTCCGAGAGTCCGACACAAAAGTTAAAATTATAAGCCTACTACCAAAAAGATAAGGTAGGTCATTTGTGCATGGCTTCTTTGTCAATATTGTAACATATTCTGAATTTACCCCTTCGTAATTTTCTTTACCCTTTTTTTAAAAAACACAAATGAATAGTCGAGTCTTACTTAGTCTTCATAGTCTGGTTGTTGTCACCATGGCTAGTTCCCACTTCGCTTGCAATGTTTACTCTAGTGATTTCACGCATGCGCAAACGTTTGGCAGCGGTGTTGGATACATATGCACCACACAATGCAAGCTAGGGTGTTAGCCAGAAGGGGGAAAATTCCCCTGGGAATGAGATTGGAAAAATTCTGCATTTATCTGACAGTGGGAAAAGGTGTCCGGGGGATCAATAGGGAGTTACTGACCTCTAGTATGTTATAGATAATGTACACGGTATTGTATGTTATGAGATTTGCAAATTGTATAATCTTTTATTTGGCAGACCAAAATTAAGAAATTTCAGAAATCATTCATTTTTAATGATTATCATAATCATAATTAATAAAACCAAATTTAAAAAATCATTAATTCTTTGAAAGTTTTCATGGAGATGAAGGTTTTCATGTAATATAGATACGTTTTGTGGAAACACCACGTAAAATATTTTGCCAAGCTTACATGATTTTAATAAATATTGATCAGTTGCTACTTTACAGGCACGGACTGGACTTAAAATATTTACCGAGAAATGGCCACTGGAGGTGCCCACCATAATAAAATGCATTTCTATGTTGAGTGTGTGGGGCATCTTGGCCAGTGGGCAAACAATGGCGTACTTCATCAGGGTTCTGCCCACGGTGGGTGGCGCCGGGCGGTGGCACCCGGCACTCAGCAGTGCTGTCCAGCACTCATGACAAAACGGACCCTTCCACCCAGCACTCGAAATATGCAATAAGAAAACCCCATGTGTTGTATTTTTTATATATCTTTTAAATTTTTAATTAATATACATCATTTTGTATTTTTTTGTCCTTGGTGAATTTTTTTTTTATTGAAACAATATTATTTGGTGAAATTCAGCACCACAATGCACACAATATTAGCTACCAGACTTGTGATTTGGTGAAATACGATATTCCTTCAAAGCCAGATTGGATTGTCTGAGACACATGATGTAAAGGATTATGAATTTCACTTGCTCACATTTGGAAAATATCATTTTCAGATTACTAATTTTCACATATTCTTGGGGGGGGGGGGGGGGGGGGGGGTTGAGCCCCCGGGCCTGTAGGTACCCGGTACTCACATGCTCCTGGGCAGAACCCTACTTCATGTTAACACCACATAACAGTTAATAGACATATTACAGGGCATGAGATTTGAAATTTTCAGCAGTATCCAGTGGGATACTGGCACTTAAAATCTGGTATCCCTCCTTGAAAATTTGTATCCAAATTTGGATAGTAGATATTCCAATAAGCAGTATCCAAACAAGTTATTCATACTACACTAGTGTATGCCTAGCTGTACAATAACACATCGATAAGAGTGTTAATACTTTAGTTTATTTACGTCTTGAACATATTATTACCGGTAATTGCATTACAGTGTCCATGGCATTGTCAAAATCCATCAAATTCAGGATGTAGTGCGACTATAACAATGAAAACACGAGATCGAAAAAAAGGTAATAATTCCATGTCCTAAATAACCCAGGTACTTCATGAAAGCCTGACCCCAACACACACCCTAATCCTAACCAATACGTTGGAATATTTTAATCTCGTTCCCAGAGCCTGCGGCTATTTTGTCCAGCAATGGCTCCTTGTTGCTGTTACTACTTCATGTATGCCTATTATCTAATCTTGGCACGCACTGAGAACAAGATTACAGTTCGTTGAATTTTCCACCAACAGTCGCAGATAAGACGCGAAGAACGACAACAATTAATTGGGATAGCTGCTCAACAATTGTTCACTATCCCAATTTTCATGGTATCCCCACGGGATACTGAGCTTTTGATGCCCAGTATCCAAACTTAAAATCTGGTATCCCCGGGATATCGGGATACCACAAATCTCATGCCCTGTATTACATACCAGCGATTATATTAGTGGGCCCCCACTTACTCAGGATTGAAATGTTCCGGGGTCGAGGTCAATACTCAGGCAGCCATCTCTATAGCCGAGGAACTTGTACTCAGATTTACAAACTCAAAACAGCATTTTTATACCAAAAAATTATTTTAGTTTACCCACTTGTAAGGGAACTTACTACAGATATATAAGCAGGGGCCCACACAAGGACTGGAGCAAGGGGCCCACTGGGAAATTTGCCAGTGTCCTGGTGGGCCAGTCCACGCCTGCTAGTTTATAAATGATGTGAGCCAACAGCTTGTTGTTATTGCTCTGATGAAGGCCTGAGTCAACAGGCCGAAATCTCAGCAAATAAATATTTTACGTGGTGTTTCCATAAAACTTATCTATACTAAATCAAAATCAATCGATTATTAATTGATTTCAATTCTTGGTTTGCACTCAACATCATGAAATTAAGTCATGTTAGAAGAACTTTAACAAAAGAATCTCATTAGCAACTACAGTATTGTATTTGGAGTATGTTTTCCTCCAACATGGACGCCGTATCTTTGTTTTCTACACACCTAAAAATGCACAGTCTGATCAGCTCTGATATCAGATCTGTTCAGAGAAATGTAGCGACCCTTGATACAGCCTGACAGCTACAGAATGTACCAGCACTGATGTATAAACATTTAGTTAGAATTTCTAACAGACTGCAACAGCTCCGTAGACAACATACCTGTTCAGTCTGTTATATAAAGCACTGACCGTGTCAGGCTGATACAGTTTGACAGAATCTGTTCTGAACAGTCTGTTGTAGCTGCAGGTATGATACAGATATGATATCATATGTGTTTATAAAATAACATGTATACTACGCGAGCCCTGATTGGTCAATTGCCGTGTTTGGATCAGAGTATCCAAACACGGAAAATTCCCGCCAAAACGATTTTTTGAAAATGTTGGACAGTATATCACATTCACTTGTGATTATTTTATAAAAGAAATACCAAATGGTTTTTTCCGTGTTTGGAGACTCTTATCCAAACACTTGGGAAATTGCTCGACTTTCGAAAAGCTAAAAACACTCGCCTATGGCTCGTGTTTTGTTAAAGAAATACCAAATGGTTTTCCGTGTTTGGATACTCTGATCCAAACACGCGGGAAATTGCGAGACTGGAGAAAAGCGTAACAAAACACGAGCCGTAGGCGAGTGTTTTTAGCTTTTCGAAAGTCGAGCAATTTCCCAAGTGTTTGGATAAGAGTCTCCAAACACGGAAAAAACCATTTGGTATTTCTTTTATAACATAATCACAAGTGAATATGATATACTGTCCGACATTTTCAAAAAATCGTTTTGGCGGGAATTTTCCGTGTTTGGATACTCTGATCCAAACACGGCAATTGACCAATCAGGGCTCGCGTAGTATACATGTTATTTTATAATACGCTTTTCTTCAGTCTCGCAATTTCCCGCGTGTTTGGATCAGAGTATCCAAACACGGAAAACCATTTGGTATTTCTTTAATCATAGCTGATACTGCAACAGGCTGTATCAGGGGTCGCTACATTTTTCTGAACAGATCTGACATCATTCTGCATCAGGTCTGACACAGAGTGTGCGTTTTTGCGTGTGTAGTTCTAAATCTCAAGGGACTGATTGTAAACAATCAATTCTTATTGATTGATATCAACTTCTATCAATTTCATTGATTGTATAAGAATACTCACTGTACATCTGCCGTGTGATCCAGATCTAATAAATAAATAGCGTAGTTGTTAAAATATCCACAAACTAAACCTTCATTTGAAAACGAAAACGGCAACAACGGTCATCAATGTCTCTTACATTCATACTTTCTCTCACTTTCTTTGGCCGCCATGTTGTTAGTATTTTTTCAATTCAACCTCCCCCACCTGTATTACATTGTATAACTTAGTAAAACCGGGTGGTGGGTTGACCTTCGTTTTCAAAAACAAAGATGGCGCGTAGCAGATACAACACAAACGACGTAATAAAACTACAGGTATTATTTCTAAGCAAATGCTCGTGAATTTACGGTGTTTTTGTCGTGGATTGTGTACTTTATTCAACGTTTTAGGCTCTGGTTCGTGGCTACATTGTACGGAAAAGGTTTTTGGAGCTGAAAGAACAATATAGCAAGCTTGTAGTTGCTCTTGAAGGAGATGTAGACAATGTCCAAGTTACTTGGAAAACAGAAGGGAAACTTTGTTTACCCACTTTCTTAAACGAAACTAAAACAAAGAAAGATGGGAGTATATCAATTGATCAGGGGAAGCAAGCTGAAAATCAAAGAACAGATGGTCATTTAAAATGTGTTGAGTTGGTAGCAGTTTTTGGGAAAAATTTTGAATATGGTCATACAGACGTTAAATTTGATGGTGATTCTGAACAGAAAGATTCTGTGGTGCCAGAGACGCTTGTTGAAGGAAAACCGAACATTGTGCAAAAACAGTTGGAAAATAATGGTGGAATTTCCCTGGATGGTTCTCAATCTGTTATGAATGGTGATTCTGACGCAGAAGTCTGTAGAAATGTTGGGAATGGTGTAGATAATGTGGAAGGTCAGAGTGTTGTTATAAACAAGACTGATGGAGAACTCAGTGAAGAAACGTCTCCAAGCCAGGAAGATGAGGAAATGAAAAATGTACAGTTAAATGAGAAAATTACAGGTACAGTATATAATACAGACTGTGGTCTCAGAGTTATAACATGCTGTTTCCCTAATAGTACTAGTAAAAAAGGTGTTTACTTTACATGAGCTAGAATACTATTTATAACATGTATAATGTAACAGCGCTTCTGATTGGCTACAGTGCATGCTCCATTTAACAATTAGACAACGAGACCGAGTTTTCTATGAGCTGATAGTCAACGAGGTGAAGCCATAGAAAATCAGGACAAGTTGTCTAATTGTTTTAGTATCAACCATAAACAACTTTTCTTTAACGTAAAGAAGTCTTATCAAACATTGTTCTAAATGTTCAGATAGTTTTACCTTTTTGTTTGCAGAAGTCTCCCCATACATAATGCAGAGCAGTTTGATGGCGTATGGTAAATAATCGCTGACAAAACACAAGATTGTAACTACTTTGCTTCAAATTTGGTGTAGATATACTCCATAGGCATAAGCGAATTCATTTTCTTATCTGAAAATGTCAAACTGAATATATTTCCATTACTTTAGACCCAATGTTTTCTTCACTCGTACTAAAATTTTAGCAGATGCCATGTTTGATTTTTTAGCCTAGTTTCCAGGTTTTGCTTGCGGCGTGAATATGCTGTGGCTTCTGATTGGTCAGAATAGGAGTATTCCAGCTATAAGAAGGTTTATCATTGGATAACGCTACCATGGTCTATCACCAATAGACCATGGTAGCTCAGCCAATCAGAAAGCCGGATTTGTAATAGACAACGAGTTGGTTGATACTAAAACTCGATGGAGCATGGTAATTTCAAATGTAATGAGAAATCACTTTTAATCAGCAAAATAAGTATTGTTCTCTGTTGTTTTGTGTGAAAACATACATTTAAGAAATGGTTCATGGTTTGACATACTCCATCAAGTTTATAGATGCGCTTGGGAAGTTGGGAGAGCACTCAAAAATCTAGAGTTGTTCTCGACTACACCTCGACCAACTTCCCACATGCATCCATAACTCAATGGAGCATGCCAAACCATTAACCGTTTCTTAAATGTATGTTTTCAATTCAATTATTAGGCATTTCCAGTACAGATATTCAAGCAATGTTTGGGGTTTCATGCAACACGTATCCTAAAGACAAGACAGAATTAATCAAACTTCATGAAGATTTGGCAATGGAGTTGCTGTGGATACAGCAAGCTATAGAAAGCAGGAAGAATGTAAGTCCATTTGCAATTAGAGACCCGTGTTTTGTCAAACTGTGGAAAACAAAATTATGTTACAGTCATTTGCAACTCACTTTTCACCCAAATCTTTGGAAGTTCGTTCCGAAGTTCACAAGTTCATTGGGAAGTTTAAAGTAATTCATTTTGAATTACGCATTTGATTGGCTGCTAGGAACCAAGCAACCAATCAAATTCATAGTTCAAAATGAACTACGAATTTCCCAATGAACTTGCAAACTTCGGAATGAACTTCCAAAGATTTGGGTGAAAAGTGAGTTGCAAATGACTGTAATTTTGGGATTTATTTGGAAAACACACACTTAGGCCTTGCTCGGAAAGGCGCTTGATCGAGTCACAGGGAGCCCATCTTGGCAGCGCGTGGGCACCCTGTGGCGGACTCGAAAGACGCGCGGGGGACTGTGGCAGGGGATTTTAAAAAACGAAAAACGGTTACCGGAAGCGGGAAAAAAAGGCGGAAAAAAGGAAAATACGGGGGGAAAGGGGGGGAGGGAGAGGAAAAAATATAAGGGATAAAACACCAAACGTTCAACGTGGAATGTGTTCCGCAAGTAGCCAGGACATCTCGTATCGTCGGGAGCCACCGTTAGAATACTGAAACTGACTGAAACTCAGAGTCAGATGAATGTGCAATAAATCAATAATCCTGAGACTTCCCGCTTTATCAGAAAAGCTTATCGTAGGATTTCATAGCTATCCGAAGTGTCAACGATGATGTAGTGTCCTAGCTACTTGCGAAACACATCTCCCAAAAATACGATATGTAATTTAGTTGCAAAATCACGGCTAAAAGTTGAGATTTTACATCATTTAGATCATATTTTGATAAATGAATCATTATCACAACTACTTCGCTCAATTGTCTTACAATTTTAATACCTATAGGCGCTTAAAACGATGTTCAAAACAAGGAAGAATTCGTGTTTCATCGCTTTATTATTTTCCTTTACACACCACGACTGAGTGTGCCACAGTCCCCCGCACGTCTTTCGAGTCCGCCACAGGTGCCCACGCGCTGCCAAGATGGGCTCCCTGTGATCGAGTGCGTGCGCTTGGGAGCACCTCAAGATATGTATGGCACGTCTTTGATTGCACACCTGCATTTAATAAATACTGTATTCTAATTTGGATTTTTTTTTCAAATATTTAGTTCTTAAAACGTGTTCCTCAACTTTAACCCTTTCAACCCTAGCGGCCTCCCAATGATGAGTAAAATCATCTGGCGTTAGCCAGATTAAAATACTAAAAGGGATTTCAGGGTTGAGAAGGTTAATACTTGTCTTCTGTTTTTTATTTAATACATAGACAACATAAACATCCACGCCTTGTTACGCGTGTTTGCTACTTTGAACTCCCCAACGAACTTGCGAACTTTGGAACGAACTTCCGAAGATTTGGGTGAAAAGTGAGTTGCAAATGACTGTAAGGCCCGGTTCAAACGTCGCGCTTATCATGTGCCGAACTTAAGTCCTTCGCCTTTCCCCCAAATTTTCCCCCCGCCCCCCTATTTTCTTCTTTCTCGCCTCTCGCGCGCGCTTCACCGTGCGCGCTCAAGCCTCTTTCCGCTGCTCCTCTCAACCCTTCCCCCCAGAACAGAACGCCTGCTACGCAGGCTACTGATGAAGGGCCTGCGCTCGAAACTAACGTTCCATAATTTCGGCAGTACCCAAACCTTATCCTACAACTAACTTTGTTCTTTTTTTCTAGTATTTAGTTATGAAGCAAAACTTGAAAGAAAACAAGGAATTATAGCAATGATAAAAGGGGTCAGGTACCGTATGAAGGGATTCCCGCCATCAATTGCAGAGAATCAGTGTTTTTTTAAAGGGGCGCTGTCATAAGTGCGGAATCTTGAAAAAGTTTAGGCTAAGCTTTTTCAGGTTTGCGTTCCCAATATGGCGTCTACGGAGAGTAGAAACCTCGAGTATGGTCAGGGCCGCCGAGTGAAATTGTGGGGCCCAAGGCAAATTATCGATTTGGTGCCCCTGATGACGTCACATGGGTCGATTTGGGGACCACTGATGACGTCACACGTCATTTGGGTTGGCTAAAAATGACGTTAGTGTTACTGATCTTTACGCTTTCTGGGCCTCATGTCTTATGTCAAAAACTCAAATCTCAAAAATTTTAGGGGGCGCTTCTCAAGTTGGGAGCCTGGGGCAACTTGCCCCCTAGCCCTACTCCCCCCCCCCTCTCAGCGGCCTTGGGTATGGTTGAACTTTGAAGCTGGAAAATCTGTGGCCTAAAGAAAGGGTCATAAAACATAGAGAAATAAAAGTAGCGTGCTGTGTAGGCAGTGTTGAAACAAACAATCGAAATATAGCAAACTTAGATATACTGCGGAAACAGAGAACTTTGGAGTCTAACGTTTCGAGTGAAGGCTCCTCTTCGTCAGAGATAAACGTTTCTTTCTGACGAAGGGCCTTCACTCGAAACGTTAGAATCCTACGTTCTCCGTTTCGGCAGGATGGCAGGATGGTAGCTAACACATCCAAGACTAAAACCATGATCATCCATTCCGGCATTCCATCCAACAATTAAGGGTTATTTCTGATCGATCTCTCTCGGTCACATTAAACAGCGAAGAAATTGAACAGGTTCAACCCTCAATAGTAGACTTGCAATTACTGCGTCGGATTAAGCCTATCTTAACTAAAAATTGTGCTCTTCGTTTTTTTAACTCATTCATGCCAATATTATTTACTGCTCTGTCACTTGGGATAATTGTTCCAAAACACTTTTGCAAAGAATTCTTCACCTTCAAAAGCGTGCAGTACGCATTATCTTAGATGCTGACCTGTATGTACTGTTTAATAAACGAACAGGAGTGTTTTATCAGATATAAAGACACGAGGCGAAGCCGAGTGTTTTTATATCTGATAAAACACGAACTGCGAGTTTATTGAACGGCTTCAAAAATGAACCACTTGGTAAGTTCATTAGCGCAGTAAGTTTGAAAAATAATAGGGATGAGCCGATTACGAAAATTGCCGATTACTGAGGCCGATTATTTGTAGGCCGATTATCTCAACTAATCGGCCGATTAATCGGCATCTGCCGATTATTGTAAGTAGCAAGACAAAATGAGTAAATGACCAACAGTGAAGTTGTAAATAGTACTAAATACGTTTTTATTAATTACAATACAAACCAAGCAACTCAAAAATACTTAAACCAACTTAAGATCAATAATCAAAGTTTAATTTCGGTATATTATGGTGTAGAAACAAAAGATTGTCTGCTTTGTGCGGAGCTAGTCTGCTCCGCGTCTCGGTGGAAATGTTCCCAGCCTCACTGAACACGCGCTCTGAGTATACGCTTGAACTTGGTGGACTGAGATACTTCAATGCGATGTTGAAGATATTCGGATACACTTGTTTGTTGGAAAGCCACCAGGTATATGGACACGATTGCAATGGTTGCAAAGGAAGGGCGAGAAATGCGTTGACCTCTTCTTCAAGTTTTCGGCTGCCACTAGGAATGTTGTCGTCGGATGCAACTATCTCTTCGAAACAGGACCATAGATCTTTATGTGGTTCGTCCCTGCGCTTCGCTTTCTCCGTTGACGTGCTTTCCGTGACCGTGTCTGACTCTGAGGATCCTTGGAAAAGATCAAGCTCGTTTACCAGCATAGTACGACCGTCATCTTTACAAAACTTTGTCTTAAATCTCGGATCAATCGTCGTAGCCAATACGAAACACTTGTCGACAAAAGCTGTTCGGAATCTTGTTTCTAAAGCACTACTCAGCTCATCCCGCATTGTACCTACTCCAGCTGTGTTCTCGCGGTCATCTCTGCTCAAGAATTTCGTCAGCACGGTGATGGCAGGAATCACTTCAGAAATACACGAGTTGTTTTTGCTCATCAGTTTAGTATACTCTTCAAAGGGCTGGAGCAAGCGAAGGACCTTCTCCATCAGTGACCACTCGTTCGACGATAGCGTTGCAATTGGTGTCTCGGTGGAATAAAGTACGACTGCTCTCTTATTCTCCAATAGCCTGTCCAACAAGTAGTAGGTGGAGTTCCATCTGCCAAAAAATGAAAAAATAAAAACATTCACATAGATATAAGATATTAGTAGGCGAGGTAAATAAAAGTTAAAACCGGAAAGATAGTTATTAATTATTACAATGCGCTGCGCACTTATTATAGTTGCATTGAAATAAAACCCTTCGAACGTGTAAATAATTTAACTGACCTTGTTGCCACGTCCTGAATCAACTTTTTCTTTGGAAGGCCAATATCATCCTGTATTTCTGCAAGCCTGCTACACCCGAGTGCAGAGTGATGAAAGTGAGTCACAATTCGTCTAGCCCTTGCAATCATGTCGTTGACACTTCGTTGTGAGAAGATGGCATCTTTGATCGCCAACTGCAGTGTGTGAATGACGCATGGACTGCGCATTAATCCGGCCAACTCTACGGCATTCGATATGTTGCCCGCGTTGTCAGTAACAATGATGTGGCATCTTGAAAGATCGATATTCCATTTTAACAACACATTCTTAAACTTTTCTGCAATTCGCTCGCCGGTGTGGCTACCAGGGAAGAAACTCGATTGCAGTACGATCGACTTGCGCGGAACCTTTATTTCATGTTCATCGATCCAGTGGGCTGTTAGGCTAATAAATGCATCATTCGTATGAGAACAAGTCCAAATGTCTGACGTGAAAGAAAAATGCTTTGCCTTCTCTAACATTTTGGCAACAGCTGCTTCGGCTCGTTTGACCAAATTTGGAATTACTTTTTCGCTGAAGTGGTGCCGACTAGGTAATTGGTATCGCGGGGCTACGTGTTTTATAAGACGCATAAAACCCAAGTCCTCTGCAATTAAGAATGGTTGGTTGTCGAGAACCATCATTTCACCGATTAGGTTTGTGATATGTTGGGCTTGAGGACTGTTCATATCCCACGCTCGACCAGCTTCAATACTTTGTTGCAAGGACATCTGAGTTTTTAGTTTCTTTCTCATTGTTACTGTGGTTGATTCGGTTGATTCCATGTCTTGTTGCGTCCTTTTAGTTTTTTCATCTGCTGACAGTGCAAGAAATTCCTTGGGATGCTTACGGAGGTGATTGCGGAGGTTTGTTGTGGTGAACTGTTTACAATTTTTTCCTCCTCTGCTTATCACAATTCGGGACCCTTCTTCCTGGCAAACCTTACACATTGCTTTCGTGTTGTCATCTTCCAAAATCTTAAAATATCTCCAAACCTCGCTTTTTAAAGTGTGCGCCATTATACTAACTTGTTTTCTGGGCAAATAAGTCCAAGCAATGTTTTTCCAATTTCCAGTTCTTTTTATCACGTATCGGGATTCGTCTTAGCCAATTAGGAAACGTAATAGGCTCTGTGTTTGTAAATAGTTTTGATGACTCAACGCATAGGAACGCGTTGGTGTTTTTAATGGCTTCCCGAAAGAAGCCATTTGAGACAAGGCGTCACAAATGATGACAAGATGCGGGGGTTTTTTCGAGACAAGATGCGATTTTTGAAACAAACTGTCTGGAATTTTTTTTTAAACTTTTTTCTTCAGTTGCTCGAAGTAAATTTCTTTTTTTCTTAGGTGTTAGGAGATGAGTAAGGCCTGTTTCAACTTTAAAACGTCGAATTTTGCATGTGTCGAATTCAATTCACATTTCATTCGATAACATTACACGGCGACGTCTCTTTTCTCTTTCTATACTCCTATCCCCGAGCCGTGCACAAGCCGAATTGAATTCGACACATGCAAAATTCGACTTTTGAAACAACGTCGAACTTCGCTCGCATTATGCTTACGACTTACGTTAACATTACTTAACATTACGCTCGAGCGTAATAACAATGTCGCACTTGTTTCAGACGTCGCATTTTGCATGTGTTGAATTCGACACATGCAAAATTCGACGTTTGAAACAGGCCTAAATTACTAAATTTAAAGATCGGTTTACACTATTAACGTTTCTGTGTTAAAGTTTCTTACTTTCTGTATGATTTGATCAAATTATTCGACAGTTTAAAAACCTTTTAACGTTAGCAACTTGGCCGATTATTTTGCCGATTATCAAACAATAATCGGCCGATTACCGATTATTTAAAAATGGCCGATTAATCGGCTTTGCGATTATTTTCCGATTAATCGGCTCATCCCTAAAAAATAACCTTATCTAAGCCGAGAAAATCAAAGCTAAAGTTTATGTAAATCAGGAGGTATCTTTATCACATATAAAGACACTAATTAAACTTTAATTTCTTTTGAATTTTCCTCATGAATTATTAATGAGTTTTTGAAGTACTGTTTAATAAACCATCTGGAAGACCTTTTTTGCGTGAATTGTAATTTTTTACTGAATTGTAAATGTGTTTCTACTTGACTAGTTTATCACTTGACATTATTTCCATTTAGTATAATTTCATAGTGGAAAAGAGGCTTTCCAGCTTTCTGATTGGTCCGCTCAGCGGTGAATCTGAGGTGATAGTCACCGCCTAGCGCGGTGACTATTACATCACAAGAAATTGTTCTTCAAAAGTAGTTTTGGAAAAGAGACTGGTACTTATTCAACACTTCACTGACTTTACTCGTTTCAGTCCCCCCTTGGAGTTGTCATTTTGAAGTATAAGATTTTAGAATTTGTCGATTCATTGAAGTGTTGATTTTTTTTTCAAAATGGGGTCTGTAGTTTTTGAGACAAACTAAAGAGCATAATACTGAAAACATTTATCACTGAGATGTTGTACATATCAAATATCGTAAAAACAAAACTTTATAAAGGTAAGGAAGTATATTTTCTATTTTTCTTCGTATTTTTTGTATGTTTTGGCTAGATTTTGGCCGTAGCGATGTTTTCGAAAAATTCGACATGAGTGAAGAACATATTGAATATGAATTAAGTGCAAAAAAGCCGTAACACAGCATCCAAAACACCAGAATAAAAGTCTTTTTAGCATATATTTGAATGTATGTACAAGTTCAATTCCAAAGTAGGATGTTGTTTACTCTTTTTTTGAAATTATTTACTGACAAAGACTGTGGCATGCTAACATCGTCTGTGGATAAACATAATCACCACTGTTAAAATGAAAGCAGTTGTTTAAAAGTTTTTGTTTCAACGTTATTGGTTTTTTATCAACCTCTGAAATTATACTAAAACAATTAGTCACCTCAGTCTCGGTGACTATCGGTGTATTTACCTCGCCGCTTCGCGGCTCGGTAAATATTCACCGATAGTCACCTCGACTTCGGTGACTAATTGTTAAATATAGTGTGTTAGTTATCTGTTGTATTTGTAAATATTGTAATATTGTGAGGGCCGTATGTTAGATAACCTTTACGGTTAATACGTCTTTTCCCTCGGCCTCGTAAAATAAAGTTTTATTCTATTCTATTCTTTTCTATTCTAGTATATCTAACCTTACTATATATATTTCGATTGTCATATAGAGTTCAATATAACCATGGATAGTAAAAAGACTGGATTGGAAACTTGATGGCGTGAGCATAACAACCTGGTTGCAATTGACAAGCTTAAAAAACCCGAGTATATTCAACAGCCTAAAATGATAATCGAATATACAGCCTAAAATGATAATCGAATTGTCTGTAAATATGACAAAGCCACAATACGACAAAATGCCCGTCTGTTCTTACTCATTTTAAAAGAAGATATCAATTAGTTAAAATATGCATCCCAAATTCCGAGCAAAACAAAGCACAATTTGGGGACGCCAGTTTCTTCAAAACAACACAGGAATCATCAAAACAAAGATCAACAACGCTTACCCCGAACGCTCGATTGTGGCTTAGGCAGGTTTGTAAGGCGATAAAATCATTTGAAACGTCAACATAGTCATCTGAATGTGAGGATATGAAGAATTTGAAGAAAAGTTCACTAAAAACCTCAGTAAAACAAGCGTACTCACGCCATTCGTGACATCACAATTTGCAACTAGGTTTCAACACCTCTCGAGCAAAGAAAAACGCTTTTCAGCCAATCGGCGGCCTGGAAACACCTCACGTGACTATTAGTTTCCAATCCACTCATTTTACTATCCATGATATAACAGAAAAGAAACAGAGTTCGCACATGCGCGTCTCATGACAGTGTTATTTTTTATGAGAAGTTACCCATCTTATTTCTTTACTCACACTTTACTTCAAGTTATAAATTTAGCTAGTATTATAGAAAGTTTGCACCATGTTTGTAATGAAGATGTTAACCACTGACCGAGTCGTTTACGTTATTTACTGCGGTGCCGTAGGAACAAAATTCACCAGGGGGCAAAATTCGACGGTTGCAAATCAGTGTGACAACATTTGAGGGGGTCTCCCAGGAAATCTTTGATTTCCTTGATTTCCGAGACGTCTGAAATGGCATTCCCCGGTTTAGATAACCCAACACCTTCCCCTAATCAGTAAGGAGCATGGGAACGAATTGATAATCGACAATGTGATTGGTTACTTATAGCCAATCAGAAATATCGTTCATATTAAGGTCTCAATCTCGTTCCCAGCCCACGTTCCCCAGGCCTTACCCAGCGGGCGGGAAACGAGAGGCTCTGGGATAATCCGTTCACGCCATCACATGATTCTTGTTATCCGGAAGAAGAGTTATAGAGTTCACTGTGTTCATCAGCCAATGAAATATCGACGTGAAACGGATTATCCCAGACTCTCTCGTTTCCCGGGTGGGGAACGAGGGCTCTGGGAACGAGATTGGGGTAGTTGGGCTGAAGTGACCGGAAGTAGAATTAAACCCAAAATAATAAAGATGTCGGACGACAAGACTCCAGTGAAGACGTTGCCGCGATCGATATCTTCGCCGTATGTGTGTAGATGCTGTAATTCGAGCTTCGCCAGCAACCCCATTGACTTGTTTGGGGAAAAATCAAACGGATTATCCCAGTCTATCGTTTCCCGGGTAGGTCTTTACTGCGAAATGTTGAAAGTGGCAATGGAATCTCTAGTTGAAGACGCTGGTTAAGACGCTAGCTGAAGATCGCTCCGAGCCAATAAAGTTGCTAGTGTCGGATCTTGACCCTATTTTCGGATTGGTTCAGAAATCTGTTAGGGGGGGGGGGGGGTAGATGTTTTAGGTAAGTGTTTTTATTGGTCAAGCTTTAATTAGATTACTGCAACATGAAAGCGAGATTCAACCAGAGGTTCTCTCGCCGCTTTGAGCTAGAACGAAGCGAGCAATATGAATTACGACCTTTAATTAAAAGAAATGATACATCACGGCAATTTCATTAGCCTGCGAGCAGGCTACAATTTCATGGGCTTGATCCTTCAAAAAGCTGTAGAGCCTCTAAAAGATGCTGTCCGCTATACAGTGTGTATAAAAAAAACTGAACCCTTAGAAAACAACCTATTGTAGTAGTTTGAAAGCCCAAAAAGCGCTGCGTTGTAATACTTTCACCAAGCATACACTTAAAGTTATCTTAATTTCCCAGGTGTATAAGACCATGTGTTTTACGCATGGGTTACGTGGGTTGAGCGAAGTGCTTAGGCTTTCAAACTACTACAATAGGTTGTTTTCTAAGCGTTCAGGTTTTTTTGATACACACTGTAGATCGTTTTCATCTGACGTCACGGCGGCCATATGGCTGTACCAAAACAATGAAATGGCGGCCATATTGGTGTACCATCTTTATCCTATGGGAATTTAGCTACCGTAGAATCCCAAAAGCAGCGGCCCCCCCTTACTTTCGGTTTTATCCACTGTTGGGGTTCGCTACTTTCGGGTGGTAAAATACGTTATAAAATAACATGTTTACTACGCGAGCCCTGATTGGTCAATTGCCGTGTTTGGATCAGAGTATCCAAACACGGAAAATTCCCGCCAAAACGATTTTTTTAAAATGTCGGACAGTATATCATATTCACTTGTGATTATTTTATAAAAGAAATACCAAATGGTTTTTTCCTTGTTTGGAGACTTATCCAAACACTTGGGAAATTGCTCGACTTTCGAAAAGCTAAAAACACTCGCCTACGGCTCGTGTTTTGTTAAGCTTTTCTCCAGTCTCGCAATTTCCCGCGTGTTTGGATCAGAGTATCCAAACACGGAAAACCATTTGGTATTTCTTTATTAACATTAGGTGTGCGAACCCGATCGAATTCGGACTAAAATTTTATCGTTCGGATCAGATTTTGCACTTTTTTACCCGCATCAGGTTCACTTTTGTCATTGTTTTTGTCACAAAATTAACAAATTCACTAGTTGTATGCACATTGCACAACATATGAAGGCTATTATTACATAAGATTGTTGTATAGTAGTTTTCTTAAAATTATTTGTTCATTGGTTTTCTTTTCGGAAAGTTTGAGCAACTATTGCAACATATATCCGGTGTTTTAATTTTTTCGGATCGGATCGGATTTGAGCAGCTGTTTTCGGATCGGACTACGATTTTTTGGCTTCGGATCGGATTTGGATTGAGTTTTGGCAAACCCTCGGATTATACTAGGGGTCAATCCGATCCGACGCACACCTGTAAGTAAGTAAAGACGAACTAAATTTGCTTATTACATAAAACGAATGTAAGATATCCTCTTAAGGTTACGTAACACCTTGGAGTAGTGCTTTGCGAAAAGTGCAACTGCGCGTTGAGTTTAAAACCAATCAAATTTTTACAGTTTATAGCAAAATGATTGTATATAGAATTGGACAGTTGATTTACAATTTTGAAAAGTATTAAAACGCATTCGCTTTGCGCCGCGACTTTTGTTGAACTACAGTTTCAATCAAATCATGTAAAAATAGTTTTAATTGAAACTCAACTAGCTGTTCTACAAAAGTGTGTGCGGTAGCTATGGTTTTTTAATGTTATTTTTGAGATATAAGGCATTCTTTTGCAACCTCAGTTAAGTTGCGTGCATACCATGAATCGTAGTCGACTACTCAGAAATGAAAAAAAAATCGTACAGCTACCGCACACACTTTTGAAGCTCTTATTGTCTCCGATACATTGTGATAATTTGAAAAAAATCGGCCAAAACCCGTGTTCAACAAGTCTTTGAATACGGCAGTTTAGCTGAAATTTAAAGCTGAAGAAACAAGCCTTGGAACATTTAAATTTCGCGGGAAAACAGAGCTGCTTGCAATTTTAATCGCTAAATATCTTAATGAATTTTCCTTTAAACGAAATAAACTTTTCAAAACCACTTTTAGCATTTGGCTAATTACGCAAAAAAAATTTTTTTGGTATTTTTAAATTTCTATGGTGTAACGTAACTTTAATATGAATGTGAAATAAAGTTTTTGGTTTGATTCACTGCATAACGCGGAATCGCGCTCTTCAAGAGCCGCTACTTTCGGGGGGGCGCTACTTTCGGAAATTTTTAAGACATCTGAAAAATCCGGCTACTTTCGGGGGGAGGGGGGCGCTACTTTTGGGATTCTACGGTTATTCAAATATTTCGTATTGTTTCACCGCCCCCATATCATCCACCGATCATGCGAGTGAAAACGGTTATTAATCTAACAACATTCAGACTGATCTATCAATGGTCCATAACAAAAAGACGAGCTTTATTAGATTATTTTATGAAAATCATGCCATTTAGTAGTGTCTAAATAACGTCAACAAATAGTAATACTGGAGTAGTGAAAGTTAAAAGATGTTTGTCCTTATGCACATCTATTATGAAATACGAGATAGCCCACGATCGCGACAGCACTAAAGATACTTCAACAGACTGAAAAAGAAGAAGAGAGAAAAACTTCAGCAGAGTCATTAAGGCCATTTATACGGCAGAAAATAATTTATCGGGCATTATGCTGTATTTTGCGGGCTAAAATGGAGAATTCAACGGGCTGAAATATATTTAAGACCGCTGATCTGACTGAGCCTATCAGTTTTAAACTGGAACGCTAACTCCACAAGTCAGGCCCTATGAATGGATGAAGTCAAAAATCTTGAGTTTTGAGCTGAAATACTTAACGCTGAACGTTGGGCTGTATATGAAACTGAAGCTATTGAAAAATGCTATTTGATATAGAAACTTGAAGACTTTAGCTAAAAGGGAAATAATTAAAATATAAAAACAACTGCTATTTTGTTTGCCGAACGTTACAAAATGGCAGTTGTTTTTATATATTTTAATTATTTCCCTTTTAGCTAAAGTCTTGAAGTTTCTATACCAAATAGCATTTTTCAATAGCTTCAGTTTCATATATAGCCCAACGTTCAGCGTTAAGTATTTCAGCTCAAAACTCAGAAAAACTACAACAAGTTTCTTAGTGTTATTTCTCAGCGAAATATGGTCGAACATTTACTACATTTTAAACAGTTTAAAATAACGAGGAAACTTATACTATACATCAAATTGAAGTCAATGCTATTTCTAAAAACATACGTATAAAACAATGTATTTCAACCCGTTGTTTTGGAGTAATTTGTTATCGTCCCAAACAAAATATATGGCAGGATGAAAATTAAGTAACTTGAAGCACGGGAGCTACCTGCAAAGATTGAAGCACGTAGAATCTGATTATGATGAAGAAAATTGAATATTTTTTTCGTTGATTTTGGGATGTTGAATCGTACCCTGCTAGCAGAGCCTTTTCCTTATTTCTTCACTGAGAGACCTGAGAGAGGAAGAAAAGTAGGCTCTGCTGTATTCGTGTTTGGTTTCGTCCAAGATTTAGGACGAAGTAACCCGTTTAACCGGTTCTCGTTTTGTTTTCTGCTCTGATTGGGACTGGATTCGAGATTGTAACCAAGCAACTGACATGCATGCCCAATGGAAACCAGTCACGAATACAGCAGAGCCTACTTTTCTTCCTCTCTCTCAGCGAAGAAATAAGGAAAAGAAGGCTCTACTCGCAGGGTAGCTGAATCGATGAATTTTGACGTACTTAAACACACACTCGAAAAGCGTCAAATATTTTAACACATGCATGTGCGGTTGGAAACTTTCACAAGTTATATTCATCATAAATCAGCTTTTCTGATTATTTCAAACGTCCAGGTTAAACTGTTTACGTCACAAACTTGCTAGTACCAGACTCTTTATATATACAACACGGCTTGTAATACTTCGTTGAAAAATTCAGAAATAAACAAAAAGTACGGGTTGCTTCAAATTTTTATAATCATATTCGGATTCTCCATACCTTGGCGCATATAACAAGCCTGAAAATTAATTTGCCTTGAGTTGACCTTTAAGCTACGATGAGTTTATATCACGAATACTTTGTTTAGCAGTCGTAGAAAAAGCAAAAACAAATTATTTAAAGGGACTGGCAACGAAAATTAAGTTTGTCTAATTTGAAAGAACTCATAAAATTGTAATATAGAAGATCCTTTACAACTTTTTCGTATCTTTATGCGTTTTCAAGATATTTCAATTTGTTTGATATGTAAATGGGATGGTCTCTGACGTCAGGAGTGGGATAAAATATTTTCATACAGAGCAAAATCACTTACATATCTAACACGAAATGTTCAGCGTCGCAAGGAGTTTTTATCTGCACAGTTTCAAATGATTTCGCTGAACAAACTTAGAGATATAACTGGTTTTCCTACATGTGAAAATATTTTACCCCACACCTGACGTCAGAGACCATCTCATTTACATACCAAACAAATTGAAATATCTTGAAAACGAAGAGATACGAAAAAGTTGTAAAGGATGTTCTATTACAATTTTATGAGTTCTTTCAAATTAGACAAACTTAATTTTTGTTGCCAATCCCCTTTAAACAAGGGTCAAACTTGGCGCAAAAAGCTCAATTTGAGCCAATGGGTCCTAATTAATGCGCTGTAAATATGATACAGCACCAATGTTTTATTAATCAATGCTGTATCCGATTTACAACACCTGTTTAAACATTCATTTCTTTTGAATTTTCCTCATGAATTATTAATGAGTTTAACAATATTTCTCAAACTCATTAACTATTCATGAACCAAAAACAAAAGAAATTAATGTTTAATTAGTGTTTTGAAACCGGAGGAAGATCCATGTAGCTGATAGGACTTTGAAAATATGTAAATTACTATGTTTGAGAAGTCAGTTCAAACACTCGACGGCGGACTTTACCGGGATTTCAAAGCCCTTGTGCATTAAAAATATGCTCGCCTTCGGCTCGCATTTTCAATAGGCACTCGGACGTTGAAATCCCGGTAAAGTCCTCCGTCTCGTATTTCAACTATTACTTACAAACATTGATGAAACATTTCTTTTGATATTTCCTTATGAATTATTATTGAAATTGATAAGTATATCTGGCTTAAGCCGACGTTCGAGGTATTTATCCGACTTAAAACACGATTGAAGAAGGTTTTCTAAAAAATAGCCTTTACTGAGTGTCGAAGGACATTGTTATGTCGAATGTTAACGGGATTTTATGAAATAATAAGACTCCAGAGCAGTTTATTAAACAAACTTGAGAAGTACGTAAAGGTTCATTGAACACAAACTTCTACAAGCTTGTTTGAATAATTATATAGTATGAATAATTAGTACCAGATATCATTACAGCATTGGGCATGCGTATTGATGCAGTATCAATCCCACATTTTATGCTCAACGTTCAGTGTAATAAAGTGCTAACTCGACCAACAGATTTTGATGATTTTCATTGGTTTGCCTTCCTCTCGTAAACTACGTGAGCGAAAAGCAAACCCTTGCTCTCCTTCTCGTATGTGGGGGCGCTACCGGCGTTACCATACGAGATAGTTGTAGCAGGCACCCTATGAATTGGGCACTTATAAATTCATAGGGATTATATATATAATCCCCGGGATTTATATATATAATCCCTATGAATTTATAATGAGGGATTTATGGGATATAAAGACCTCGGAAGAACAAAGAAAACCGACTCGATAATAAATTAAGAGGAAATACAACTCACCTCGCGAACAAGAATGCTGGAACTAAAGCAAATAACGGACTTGAAATGCTTGCCGAAGCTTCTAAAATTAGACAAACACACATACATATTCAATGCCAAACTTAGATCTGTTACTACCAAATCCAGTAGAGTTCTCGTCACGCTCAAATTAACGACGCGTCAACAACAAGCCAATAACGCAAAGGCATCTAATCACGTGAGAGAGGTAAACAAAGGCGTTTCGAGCTTTGAAAAGATCTCGCAAATCAACGCTTCGGCCGAGGGGCAAATTACTTCCTGAAAAGTGTACGAGATTTTTAAACTTTCAAATATACTTGGATTTTCGGACTTTTTGTGAAAATAATTATGGATTTTCAAGATTTTCCAGGAATTTTATGGATTTTCCAAGGATTTTTGGATTTAAAGGGTATTGGCAATAAAAATTAAGTTTGTTTCATTTGAAAGAACTCGTGAAATTGTAATAGAAGATCCTTTACAATTTTTTCGCATCTTTCTGCGTTTTCAAGATATTTCAATTTGTTTGATATGTAATCAGGAGTGGGGTAAAATATTTTCATACAGAGCAAAATCACTTACATATCTAACATGAAATGTTCAGCGTCGAAAGGAGTTTTTATGTGCACAGTTTCAAATTATTTCGCTGAACAAACTTCGAGATAACTGGTTTTGCTACATGTGAAAATATTTTACCACACACCTGACGTCAGAGACCATCTCATTTACATATCAAATAAATTGAAATATCTTGAAAACGAACAAAGATACGGAAAAGTTGTAAAGGATCTTCTATTACAATTTTATGAGTTCTTTCAAATTAGACAAACTTAATTTTTGTTGCCAATGTCCTTTAAGAATTCTCATGGCTTTTTGGATTTGCGGATTTTTCGGCGGAGTGTACGAGATTTGTTAAGCGATTTGCCCCTCGGCCTTTAATGTACACGATGTAAATTGTAAACTATGTCATCGATAATTCTGTCTCGCTGTTAAGAGACAGATTTCCCACGGTAGGATTTGCGTCTTTTAGATGTAACATCACCGCTGCCATAATAAACTAATTCAACTAAAGAACCGTGTGAAATCATAGTCAATCAAGATATGGTTTGGAAACTCGGCAAACTTCAAAGCGCCTATGAGCTGGGATTTTATGTCGAACCGTACCTTGCACCGTGCACATCCTTTGTTTTAGCTTTATTAATATTTAAATAGCACGGTTGAGTGATTGAACTGAAACGTTGCTATTGGACAATTCGTTCATTATACTAAAATACAATGTGTTCAGTGACCGTGCACAAAAATGCATAAAGGCGAACAAAAAGATAGACCAGAGACCTTAGCTGAGTTTCCAGACCATATCTCGATAGACTATGGTGAAATAAACTTGCCGTAAAAAGACCACATTCCTTCACTCACGTGATTACATTCCTTTGCATTGGGCTTATTTATTGACGCGTTGTTATTTTGGGCCAGACGAGCACTCTACTGATTTCGGTGGTAGTTCAATCATAGTCCTTACAATTACTGCCATTTACAAAACCACCGTTAAGCGTGTAATTATTTTTTTCACGTTGTCGAATGTTGAAAGTTTCACCGGAAAACGTTGAACATTATTAAACAACACGCCTACAACACATTTGGAATGATTCCCTCAACTTTTCTATTTTGGCAGTTTCGCCACGTTCAAAATGTTGAAAAACACTTATCTCGCCATTCCGAGTCGAAAAAAGTTTTTTTCTGAAATAAAGCTCCAATGCCAAATTATCGGTGAAAATGATGTTTCTTGGGTCAGACGCCTGGGTCAGGCGTCAAGTGCACCGAGCCTGAATCGAAGGTTGAATGTGGTGCATACTTCACACGGGTGAACATATTTACGATCAAGACAGTTGTCGGTCACATCTGATCACTGTCTAACTACAAAGTCCCCCAGTCACTTTGAGCAAAAGGCAAAGGTGTTCAACTTTTTGTCCAACTCAAAAAGCGGAAAGGAGCAAAGAAATTACAACATGCCTCACGGCCTCACTCAGTCCAGTGACATCTATATATAACTGGAGTGATAACTGCTGTTCATTCACAGGGCAAAGATTGAAGCCAAACATGGCGGACATGTAGGCCTAAAGTACGTATAGTTCCAGTCTCCTACGCCGTCTTTTGACTGGATCAGACTTGACCAGACCGTGTAGAAGACTGGAACTATACGTACTTCAGGCTCAAAAGGATGGCGGGCTCTCGGAACACGATTGCCACAAAGATAACTCCAGTTATATTATACAGCTCACTGACTCATAACTCACCGGAAGTATGAATATTAGCGGAAGTAAAAAATGTAAAATCGTGACGTTTTTTCAAAAAAACGGCGCTCGGCGCGGTCAACTGGAATTAGTAAGTATAATTGATGCTTGCATGCAAATGGCAGTAAAATTAATTCAAAAAGCTAAACCTAAGACTGATAGTCCGCCTGGTATATCAATAGCTACAGAAAACTAAGTCCATTCAAATCAACTTACTTGGCGTTGTGGCAGCTGAAAATAAAAATTGAAGGTTTGGTGAGTGCAACTGAATACATTTTTTCTAAAACAATCATTTTAAAATATATGTCTATACTAGTGACTAGACCATAGTTGATAGAGGGAGATGTTAAAACCCGGCAAACTTCAAATATATTTCATGAACAAAGAACCCACTTGGAGGCTAAAAAAGCTTTTTAGTGCACAAAGGTTTTTTAAAGCTCATTTGATGTGGACAAACGACTGAACACAAACGTTTTCTATTGGAAGCACGGCTCGAAACATGTCATTTGTAATAAGTACTGGAATACCTCGAACCAGAAGCCAAAACAAACACGTAGTGCCCAATCTCTTTTACACTGCTATCTTAGTTCGCAAAGGTAAAATAGTAAAACAATAGAATTTCAACCGTGACCGTGCACAAGGTACACAAACACCTATAGAACAATGGATTTTATGAAGTTTCCTAACCACCTCCCTCTATCAACATGACTAGACGT
Source organism: Paragorgia papillata (assembly GCA_035771165.1). NCBI lineage: Eukaryota > Metazoa > Cnidaria > Anthozoa > Scleralcyonacea > Coralliidae > Paragorgia > Paragorgia papillata. Next base: position 121,426 of record JAWNZC010000236.1, read on the forward strand.
ATTCAACAGCTATGTTCATAATACTATATCACAAGACAGCAAGTGCCGCCCACCCTAAAACGACGACACATGCACACGCGCGGATCCAAAGGGGGGCATGGGGAGCACACACCACCCCACCCCCGTTTTGCGCACACATACATGCCAATATGCACACTTTGGACGTAGGCAGTCCAAAGTTTCTGTTTTCGAAAAGAGCTGTTTTTAATTTATACACGGATCGCGAATCTCAATCAGTATATATATATATATATATATATATACTAACACACATACACGAACATAGACAGTGTACTGGTTATGAAAACAAACCAATAGGGTAATATTCCAATCTTCTCAGAAGGTTCGCAATATCCTAAATATATAAAATCCCCCATCATGATATAGACCCTTTGCACATGACGTCAAAACGGCCGGTCTGCCAGACAACTTCAAAGTTCAGCGATTCAACAGAGCGAATTAGTAATGAACATATCATTATAAATAAGTTTTGTGAAAACACGACGTGAAATATTTATTTGCTAAGCTTTCGGCCTGTTGACTCAGGCCTTTATCAGAGCAATAACAACAAGTTATTGAGTCAACGCTTATCAAATAAATATTTCACATTTTCACGTGGTGTTTCCACAAAGCTTATTTATATTACATTACCAAAGATTTGGGTGAAAAGCGAGTTGGAAATGACTAATAACAATAAATATTTTAGAATTTTGTGATGTCAGAGTTAAATTAAAACCACCTATTTATATGGACTTGTCACAAACTTTACCGTACTTAGTATGTTAGAATGATAACATTTTAACACTTACGTGGTGCTTTTGCTAAAAAAAAACAAAAAAAACAAAAAGACAGCAGTTAGCATTTGTAACTATTATTAAAAACTAGCTTAAACATTTCATGCATGGCGTTCCGAGACTTCTCCCCTTGACGACTTCCCCCCTTGACGACTTCTCCCCTCGACTGTGAAAACCCTCGTACATTTAAAACAATCTGCTTAAAATGTAACTGTTCCCGTAGCCTTAGGTACCCTATTTCTTGTTGTTGTTATTAACATATTTATCGAGTTTAGTTAGTACTTTGCTGTTATTAATTGTAGCTAAGATTTGACTTTGTAGTTAGTATATTTATCTACTATGGCGTATTGCTGTTGCGGTGACCATGCCGTTATATTTTGAATTTATTTTGTAATGCATGTATATACTATAACACTATAATGACGAATCTAATAAAAAAAAAAAAAGGTGAAATAATACAACAAATTGCCGCAACATTGTTGCGTTGCAAGTTGAATAGCGTTATTGCACGTATTATTTTTTTTAACAAGTTTATTTGGATCATTTATACTTAACAACAATAGAACATTAATAGTATTACATAACAAGATGACGAAAGATAGTATAAAATATATTAATAAGATCCAAAGGGGAAAGGTGCGAACGGGACTCTAAGGCCCATGCAAGGCACCCACCCAAATAAATTTAAAAAGTCTAGAAAAAATTAAATATGGAAGGAAGAAGTGAATGACAAAGTAAATCAACGAATGAACAGCGAGTGAGCGAGCGAATGAGTAAGTGTGAGTGGGTGAGTGAGTAATTTAGCGAGTGAGTGATTTAGTGAGAGTGAGTGAATGCGAGCGAGTGCGTGATTTAATGAGGGTGAGTGAATGCGAGTGAGTGATTTAGTGAGTGAGAAAGCGAGCGATCTACCCTGCGAGCAGAGCCTTCTTTTCCTTATTTCTTCGCTGAGAGAGAGGAAGAAAAGTAGGCTCTGCTGTATTCGTGTTTGGCTAATCGTCCAAGATTTAGGACGAAGTAACCCGTTTAAGACCCGTTTAATCGGTTCTCGTTTTGTTTTCTGCTCTGATTGGGACTGGGTTCGAGATTGTAACCAAGCAACTGACACGCATGCGCAATGGAAACCAGTCACGAATACAGCAGAGCCTACTTTCACAGAATAGAAATACGACCAGAAGTCCAACTCGCGTCGGAACCTTTGAAGTTTCTATCCTCGCGCATCTTGATTCCTCGCCATCCTACGCAATCCTGACAAGTTCCCCCGGCAGTTTGGACCTTCAAAAGAAGGTTAAAACTGCCGGGGGAACTTGCCAGGATTGCGTAGGAAATTGCGTAGGATGGCGTCGGATGGCGTAAAATATCGCGCCTGCGCATTGAAGAAATGCGGACAAGTTGTCACTCGAGTTGGACTTCTGGTCAATCCTTATTCTGTGCTACTTTTCTTCCTCTCTCTCAGCGAAGAAATAAGGAAAACAAGGCTCTGCTAGGGTACGAGCGAGCGAGCGATCGAACGAATGAATATTATGTTCTGTGACAAGGGCAATCACAGGTCAAGGACCATGTGATTCAAACTTCTTCCACTTTCGTATTGGCACGAAATTAAGGACTTGCTTTTCCTTCATGGTTGCTCAAATGGAAAATACAACATCAATTTATCTCACTACCTTCCAAATCTACCGGTTAACCATCTCAGACATTCAAATAAACATAATTTCAAAATACCAAAACCTCGGACAAAACATTTTCAAAACAGTTTTTTCATAAGATCATCTAGACTTTGGAACACACTTTCAGATCAAACAAAAGAAATTAAAACATATAGTCTCTTCAAAAAATATTAAAAATCAAGATACTCTGTTGCTCTCCAGAACACATTCAATACTGATATTATATCTACCTGGCGCTCAATATGTTTGAAATGTAGTTCTGTTAGAGATCTTGAATTGCAGAACTTCAGAATTTGTTGTTAATATTAACTGTGCGTGCGTACGTGAGTGTGTTAGTGTAATGTATTTGTGAAGTCAGTATTTGTAATAAGTGGTATACAGTAATAAGCGATATAGTCGTACAGTAGATGTGATATAGTAATATGTATATGATAGTATATATGTAATTTGATATTTGTTAATTTTTAGGGCAAGACACCATGACTAGGGCTGAACATCCCTGTTGTGTCTTGCCTCGTGTGCGTAAACACGAAAACCAAATAAACAAATGTACAAGTCATTTCTGCATCAAAAACTAAAGTAACCAGAGAAATAAATCCGCATAAGATAACATTTAAAGGAACTAGGACTGGAAGAACGATCAGTAGGCATTAGTTTACATATAGTGTTCCAGATCTTAACAGTATACGATTAAAATAAGATGCTTGGAAAGTACTAGTTTTACAGAGAGGGACTTGAAGAATGTCACTAGAGGTTTGACTGAGCCGAGTACGGGAGTGGTCTACGAAAGAAACATAATTATTAACGTTCAGATTTATAACCATATAAAGACTTGTAAAAAAATAATAAATCTTTGATTTCTCTGTCGTAAGACAGAGGCAGCAGATTCAAAATTAGCAGTCGCTGCTTGTATAAATATATAAAGAATACTAATGAACACACGATTTTATCAGGGGCGGCGCGCTAAGGTATTAGAAGTATTAGTCTAATACCTTTTTTTCTCCAGATTGAAATGAATTGTAAAATAATATAATTATTCCAAGAACAGAGACGGATGGAAGAAAACAACATCTTTGTTTTTGATTGTTTGATTTCAATTCCGCAGTACCGTACCGTCCTCGCTGACGCGCGCAACAACCTTAGCGACTTTAGCGACAAGTGTTTGAAAGGCTTAGACCTCGAGGTATTAGAATATCAACACTAATACCTTGGCTAGACAAGAAACGCGGATTTTCGGTGTTAAATTTCACCACAGGTGGTACAATATTTATATTTTAAAGTCAGACGCTTTACTATTTCGATTTAAAACTGCTTTTATTTCGCAGCGAGAAGTCTGCAATTCTTTTCACTTCATTACATTAACAATATATAACATCTCATATATAAATCATCCATGTAGTATCGGCTGTATCGCCTATTTCACAAGGAAAAGCTCCCAACACTGGAGTTCAACACTTCAATAATATGGAAACAAAGAGCAATTATTTATAACAATTTTGAAGCTTTGATATGGTGACTAGAATTTATCTGACGAAAGGAAAACCTTCTTGAATCCATATTTAACAAAAAAAAGGCATAAGTCCTCCTTCAAATGTAAGAATGATGCGAATATTTGTAATCTAACAACGCAATCCTACAAGGTATTAGTTTTGCGATTCTAATACCTTGGCCGCCTGCGTTCGCAAAACCAGGCAGACGTTGCGCTGATCATATGTATTGTCAGCGCATCACGCAAGCTACTGTATTCACACGTGCAGCGCATCAGTATCGCTAAGATGGCGTTGCGGTGGCGAGGCGTGTGGCCATCGCTGGGATGTTTCAAAACTTTTTTCTTTACTATCGAGTCACAATTGTAAAGTGTAAACTTAAAAACTAAGTAAGAGAACAGTGAACAAGTTTGTTATACATTGCCATTATGTTTCTGAGTTGTGCCTGGTTTGTATTTCCAACAATCCCACAATTTTAAAAACGAAATATCTTTAAAGTAGACTTACCGTTTGCCGTTTGAATATAAGGAATGTACCGCTATAATAATATTAGTTACATCATAGTCTCAGACAGATATAATTCAATGGATGTTTCCGTTAATTTGGTCGTGAAGTCATCGAACTGCGTAAAATGCTTAGCATTTAGATCTTCATCTCGCTTTATTTTTTCAAAGAATATCTTCTGTAGAATGCTGGAAATAGCATTTCAGAGCCTCTAGATTTCAAAATTTTCTGGGGGTGGACAGACCCCCCTACATTATATACCACAACTAATACCAAAAAATTTACGCTCCGCGCCCCCCCTGGATTTTATATAAAGAATACTACTCTATATAAATACTCTATATAAAGAATACTAATGAACACACGATTTTATATAAATACTACTCTATATAAATACTCTATATAAAGAATACTAATGAACACACGATTTTATATAAAGAATAATGAACTGAAAACCAATAACGAAACGTTTTTAAGCCGTTCAATAAGACTATTTATTGTATGGCACAAGTTACTTCCGTTGAAATCGTGTGTTCTCATTGGCTGAGACGCGTCACGTGCCGGTCGATAATTTTCCGTAATCGACCGGTCGATTACGGATTTTGGCAGACATGTTGTTTGCAACTAAACAATGAAAGAAAACCGCAAAAATTTTGTGAATTGAATAACCTGAGGACTAAATTATGTATGAGTGGGACGATGAGCCATCTGGCAGTGAGTTTTAGGATTCCGAAAGCGATGACAACAAGAGCAACAACATTGAAAACGATGAGTCTATGTCACACGCCCGAGGTCACACTGTTGACAAGGTAATGTAAGATGTGTTGTTTCAAAGTGCCATATAATAAACCTCTTATTAACCTCGTCCGCTTGGTCATTACGGGAAAATATCAGACCTCGGTCTGTACTGTCAAGACCTCGGTCTGATATTTTTCCGTAATGACCGCGCTCCCGGTTAATAAGAAGTTAGTGCACACGGTAACGTTTCCGAGCGTTTTCGCATTGTTTACTGTTCTCAAGGGAATCGAGAACAATCAGCTCATTACTTGAAACAATACGAAAACGCTCGGAAACGTTACCATGTGCACATAGCTAAAAGGTCAAAAAGGTTTTCAACCTGATAAAACACTGCTTCTGTTTATTAAACATTACATAATCCTTAGCACAGCAGTACTATCAGAGATTTTATGATATTTCTTAACAGTCACGATAGAGCGTCTGTGTAACGCCGTTGCTAATCGTGTTGTAGGTCACAGATTTTCAGTAAATTATAACAATTACTAAAATAATTTCTGTGTGTAATGCTTTCAAAGTTCCTTTACTATAAAGAAACTGAATAAAATCGTCTGGCGTTAGCCAGAATAAAATACTAAAGACTCGGCTTCAGGCTTCAAAGTGTTAAAGAGATAGGTTTTAACACTTTGAGGCCTGGACCCAGTCGTGTAGCCAAGGACCGTATACTAAGGGTCTATACAAAATGACTCAAACCTGTTTTTACATTTACGACTTGTTTATAAATAAATCTAAAGATATTCTGATGCGTATCATTCTATGTTCTGGTTTGATTTTAACAAAATTATGTAATTTAAGGCTTTCATATTACTCTTAAATACTTGCCTCAAAATGCAGGAAATAGTGTTTCAGAGACCCTAGAAATCCAAAATTTTCCGGTTTCTGTACACTAGCTACTACATTGTTACACATACTAAGGGGGGGGGAAGGGGGATATTCCAAAATAGGTAACATATGCTCTTTTGTAGATTGCACACAGATTAGATTAACAAAGAGAACCCTGTTCTTACAGGTTTTTTTTCCTTATCTCACTAGTGAACTTACTTCCATTTCCAGTAGGAGCCACAGAAGATTGTTGAACAGGCATGTAAACTGATGATGCTAAAAAAGTAAAAAAGATCAATTTCAAAAACTTTAAAATACAGGTATTAGAAAACTTAAGTGCATATGTAGGCTGATGCGGTATATCGATTATCGGGTTTTTTGAAATACCGCTTACTCGATATTGCAATTTTCAAATATCGATATACCGAAATTTTCGATATTATCGGTACAGTACTACGGTATTATGTTTATCTCACGTTTAAACTGCGATCACAGTCTTCAAAATTTTTTGGCAGCCACGCGCCAAGAAATCCGATAAGATATAAAGAGTTATGCAACAGATGCAGTGCATGCGAGTGCTATATTATTGAAACAGTCAACATCTCGTTTCTTACGTCTCTTGCGTCTGAAGGTAAAAGATTACTAGTTTACAATATGCCAATATGTTTGGAATTTATTATTTCAAGAAGGGAAAAGACGATCCTAGGTGTCAAATCTGCGGGAAAGCCGTAGGTATCCCAATATCCTGGGGATACCAGATTTTAAGTTTGGATCCAGGGGCATCATAAGCTCAGTATCCCGTGGGTATACCATCAAAATAATTGGATAGTGAACAATTGTTGAGCAGCTATCCCAAATAATTGTTGTTCTTCACGTCTTGTCTGCAAATGTTGGTGGAAAATTCAACGAACTGTAATCTCATTCCCAGTGCGCACCAGGATTAAATGATAGGCATACTGTACATGAAGTAGTACCAGGACAAAATGATTGCAGGATCTGGGAATGAGATTAAAATAATCCGCATATTTTTTGATATTGTTATTTAATAACTGTGATAGTCAGTCACACTACAGTACATAGTCCTGAATTTGATGGATTTTGATTTTTGACAATGCCATGGACACTTTACAATTACGTTCAAGACGTAAATAAACTAAAGTATTAACACTCTTATCAATGTGTTATTATTGTGCAGCTAGGTATACACTAGCGTAGTATGAATAATGTTGCCAGACTGGAAAGTTTGTAAAATGCGCAATGGAGATTTGTATAACTTATTTTTTATATGCGGGCTGGCAATTGTCAGCCTGAAACTGTGCAACGGAGATCTCTGTTGCATGATACAAACTTTCCAGTCTATTGTTGTGTTAAATAAAAGTTAATCTTGTTTGAATATAGGCTCAGATTCCAGCCGTTGGGTCTCGGTGCGCCCGCGATCCCTCGCCCAACCAACGGCTGGGCGCATCGGCTTCATCATTGTTGAAATCGACCAATCATATGTCAGCCCCCCAAATTTTGGGGGGCATAAATTTCACTCGTAAATGACGAAATAAGTACGATTAGCGAAACTTCGATATAATTTTATCACAAAATTTTGACGTTTGTTGGCAGTCGATAAACTCTGGCTTTCCTTGGAAAGAAAATAGCATCCCACAAAGAGGACACAAACTGTTATTGAAGTCTGAATGCCTGTTAGTAGTTTAATACACCAATCTGATTTAAACCGCAAGATTCATGCAAGCCATGATATATATTCATGCAGGGGAGGTTAGATTAGATTACTTTACGTTTGGAATCGCATTAGAATAAGTGTAAAATCTTCCATATTCAACAGTTCACACACAAGTGATTGATTATCATACTATCACAGTCGAATCCGTGAATAAAATATGAATAAAATATTAACGACAAAAATTGTTAGATATAACGAGTTTAGCGTAACACACGGCTAGTTTTATGACAAAATTTAGCTGCTTCTCAAAGTAAATTTGTAGCGAGCCGCTGATGGGAAAGAAAAAAATGTTGATGATCTCATTTGAAATCTGAATTGACCGTGGAACCACTTGAATAAGATTGGCCAACGGCCCACTGCATGATATAAATAGAAGAGTGCAGCAAAACATTCTCGCCAGCAAATGTCAAAACTTCATGAATTGTGATAAAATCACGCGTTCAACTGATAATAAATTATACATGCTTTATGCCTTGAAGAGAAATGCTATAACTCCTGAAAGTCTTTCGCTTTTAATCTTTTCCACTCGTCGAAGGCAAACGAGTCTGTGATCAGAATATCAAGATCGTCGTACTCGCTCTATTGACGTAATCTTCACCCAATACTTGTCTTGCTACAACTAGCAGGCGTAAAATATTTTCGATCATCAGTTTTATTGACAAAATGTGTGCACTGTACATCCCACTGGCAGTTTTTAATCAATAAAGAAGAGAGACGGTCCTTAGTGTTATTTGCAAAATTGTAAATTATTTAAATATTAACCCATTACGTCACGGACAAGGAATAAAGCCGATGCGCCCAGCTGTTGGTTGGGCGAGGGATCGCGGGCGCACCGAGACCCAACGGCTGGAATCTGAGCCTAGTTTGAATACTGCTTATTGGAATATCTACTATCCAAATGTGGGATACTAATTTTCAAGGAGGGATACCAGATTTTAAGTGCCAGTATCCCATTGGATACTGCTGAAAACTTCAAATCTCATGCCCCATTATTACCAGTCATTTGCAACTCACATTACACCCAAATCTTTGGAAGTTTGTTCCATTAGTTCGCAAGTTCGTTGATTGGCTGCTAGGAACCAAGCAACCAATCAAATGCAGAGTTCAAAATGAACTACAAACTTCCCAACAAACTTGTGAACTTCCCAACAAACTTCCGAAGATTTGGGTGAAAAACTGAAAAGTGAGTTGCAAATAAATGACTGTAAAATTTCAAATATATATGCGGTTAAAAAACTTACAAACAGCACCAAGAACAGATGGTGTACCAGTACATGTAACTATAAAAAAAAAAATTCAACCAGTTATTACAGAAATAGCTATAATACACATTACAACAATAGTAAAAGCTTTTCTATAACTAGTACATATTATGGATGTAAGTATGTAACTGAAATGTTGAAATGTAGGAAAAATCTAATGCCTAAAAACATTTGCCTCGCTGACCACAATGAATCACTAAGCAGCAGAATAAATCACACTTCTTGAGGAGCCCACTCGCTCATACCATTTGGATCCAGGAAAAGTCTGTCACTGTACAATTGAATCACCACACATTATAACAATCAGGGTTCGAATTAACGGTGTGCAACGTGCAATTTGCACATCGTTTTGGCCCATTAATAATGAAAATTGCATATCACTTTTCAAAACGATGTGCAAAAAAAAATCAGACTTGGGACTAATGAACATCCATCCACATTTACAGGTAATGCAATGCCAATCTGTTGGTACAGGTATTAAGCCCTAATCAAACGAGAACGCAAGTCATCGCAAGTTGGCAGTCACAAATTTCTGTGGCGGTCGTTCGAACACCCAAATTAACAAAATAAAGGTTTCATGAGTGTTTTAAACAAGTTTTAACTTTGTCATGGTACATGATATTTTCGGGAAATTATTCAGAGCAGCTGGCTGAGATAGCGTGACGGCCAACTTGCGATCATGATTTTATAAAAAATGCTTTCGCTTTGCTCTAGCAGTGTGTTCGCGAATCTTTGAAATGAATGAAGTTGTTTTTTATCTCAATGCTCAATACAAATATGACCAAACCAGTACGGTAGGTGTTATATTTTTAGCTGGTGTTATATTTTTATGGTGTGAATTTTTTAGCTGTCACCAGGCCTTATGATAATACTCAGATGTCCCATATTTGGCTTTAGTGCTTTTGTTTTGCTTTTCAAAAAGCTGTTCAATCGAAATCACTTTCTTTACTCATGACTTCTTTATCGAAAGGCTGTACCAGAAAAGTAAACACCGTTGAGAAATGGAAAGAAACATTACATGCCGACTGGCTTGAGTACGACAGTTGGTGATGGCAAAGTGGTGCATTCATTGCGTTGCAAAGTTTGCACAATGAAAGAAAACAGAATTACCTCACACATTTATAATTGGTTCAGCAATTGTAAAGAAGAACTCCGTAGTAAATCACATGAATTCAGGATGGATCGGTAGTATGGTCAAAAGAAGCGCAGAATTGGATTTAGAGGCCATGTTTATCCCGAGAAACAAAAGAAGAAACACAACGACACGTCCGACGCAGTGCGCCAACACGCCTACTTTTCTGAGAGTCCAAAAGCGATTAGCTAAAATGCATTCAAAGTTACTTAATGTCATGTTTATTTATTAAAAATAGATTACAAATAACGTTTTAAGACTATTAAATTATCGCAGTTTGACCATAGGTTTGACTGAGTATTTAAGATTATGACAGAGCTATTATATTTTTATTTAACCAATATTAGTTAATGATTTAACACTCGTTCCAGAACCACATATTTTCGAAAAATAGTTGCACATAATTTTTTCTCAACTAATTCAAACCCTGATAACAATGCACACTAGTGATTCAAGCTCTAATGTACAAATGTGTAGTACTGTACGTAGTTCCAGAAAATAACAACACGCCCCACAGAAGGCACTTGGAAATTTCAGGGGGAGTTTAACATCAGGAGTAACTTGGGTGGTGTGGCTCAATACATGTAGTTGATTGCCTTTAGGAAAATCCAGGGAGGTGTGTGTGTGTGTATGTATGGGGAGGTACTAGACAAATTGCCTTCTGTGGGAGGGTAAATAAAGTATGGAACTACATACATGATGCACAGCCTGCTTGTCTTTCACATTCATACAACACATCACACATCAAGAAAGGCGAAGCCAAAAAACAATGCATTTCTTGTAGGTGTTTTCACTAGACATTAGTGCATACAAGAAATTATCCTAAACATACCATAGGTGAAGACAGTGAATACTGTTACACCTAAACAAAAACAAACAAACAAGAAAAACAACTAATTAGGTACCTTTATTACCTTATACATTGATTACCCTATAATTCAGGCCTCAGTTACACTATACATGTATAGTAGAACCTGCAGAGTTTTACAACCCCCTGCTGTTTAATGACGACTTTTTCTGGCACAGATGATTTGTAATAGAAATGTACTTGCAATGAGTGACCCCACCTGCCTAACGCAACCAGTGACCACTTTTTAGTGTCCCAAACAAGATATTTAAGGTCTGTTATGAGCATCCATCTCAATGTAAAACTGCCGAAATACCGTATTTGCCAGACTATACGTCAACCTGGCATATAAGTCGACCCCCTATTTTTTGCCAAAAAAATTGTTATTTTGACGATACCCTATGTGTCCCTCAAATCAAATAGTTACCAGACACAGAATAGTACTTACAGAATATTTAATATTAAGTTAAACAATTAAATATATAATATACACACTAAAAATCTAAAATCCTTCAAAGACACTGTCACTATCATCATCAGAATTACCGAAAAGTTCGCAAAATTGTTCTGCAGTGACCCGATCATTGAAAGGGTCATGAGCCTCGACTTCCTCGTTAATTGCTTCATCATCGACCGAACTACTTTGTTCATCTTCCCACGGCAAAATCAACAACTTTTAGCTTAAATCGTGCTTCGTAATTTCTTCGTTTAGGAGGCATATCGCGATGCGTTTAACTCATAACGAGCCACGAGGTTAAGATGACGTTATTCATTGACGAGTTTAACGAGTGTTGATTGGCCCATTTTCCGACTCACAGAAAAGACTGGGTACTAGTATATCCGGTCTAATTTTTGCTCGTAATTTTACGATCCTGTGTATAAGTCGAGGTCTACTTTTGAACATCCATTTTGGGTCGTAGAAAATCGACGTATAGTCCGGCAAATACGGTATGTCAAATAAATGCTTGTTTTTTCATAGTAAACAAATGCAAATGTGACCACATGCAAAAACAGAAAACCGGAAGTGTTGCCCAACTGCTGTGTTACCACATTTAGTCTTGTTTTGCTTCTCTTTTGAGCATTATTTGATGAAAATCTGTGTGAATACTTTTTTAGTTGATGTTTCAGAGTTAATACAATGGAGTCGAACAATTCAACAGTTTGATAAAACATTTAAAATTATTAACAGAGCGTTCAAATGCCTGTTATTATACGTTTGGTGCCTATTATGAAGTGTTCGAATGGCTAACTGAAACCATTTGAATGGCTAACTGAAATGTTCAAACAGCTAACTGAAGCCATTTGAACGGCTAACTGAAACCGTTCAAATGGCTAAGTCAAAGTCGGTTTAAAAGACCTGGTGCAAACAACACTACTGATTCGGCAAACAGTTGTTCAAATCATCGTTAATATTAAAATCATTTTATCCGTGTGATAAAATCATTTGGTGAGAACTAAAGAGTAAACTGTAAAGTAATTATAGCTGGCTGTGAAGAAAGAGCCAAATGACTCAAACACGTGCTCAAAAGAACAACTCAATTAGACAATGACACCTCACTTCTTGAAATAACCTTCTGGAAAACTATGTAGTCCATGTTTAAAATGCGCTGCGAGAATCTTAGATAATTCAGTGAGTTTCCATGTGGAACGAAGTAGAAAACTATTCAATTTGTACAATAGAAAAGTCGAGCGTGCGACATTTTACACTCAGTGGAAATCCAGCTTTAGATTCTACAAATTACTGCAAAGCTAGCTAGGCTAACACAAAGCTGAAACGAAGATATATCTAATTATAACTAAGTTATCTGATGGCTAGAAGCAAGTGAATGCCATGTATTTTGAAGCCACACAAAACATTATGATTGTATATAACATTGATTCTAACAAATTCTAAAGTTTTGGGAAACTGTTTGAACACTTTTACAAGCCGTTTGTCATCCGTTCACCGTCCGTTTTTTTGGCCATTTTAACGGAAAAGCATGAAGCTATGTTTTCGCATGGAGTATTCACTAAACACTTGAACGCAAATGGTAATATGTATCTCTATGACCTTATAACCCAAACAAAAGTGAGTAACCCTAACCAGTAATATATTAGAAGGTTACCACCTAGCTTATTATGCAAATACAGTAACCCAACCAGGATATTTCCTAGCAATCTGACCAGAACTGATCTGACTTTTATACGGTATTCTTCTCTGCTAACTGAAAATACAGAACTTACAATTAAAAACCTCTAGCATTAATTAGTACTGTACTTACACAATAAAACAATTGAAAGCTTCATCTGAAATAAGAAAAACAAAACTTAAATTACTTTATGATCAATTAGATGTTAGCTTTAGCACTTTTCATTGAAATATAAAACCCAAACCTGATATCCTTAACTTAGGAACCAAATAAACCGTAAAACCCATTTTTCAAAATTTACTGTTGTAAAGATACACTGCAATCTGTTCCTGAACACATGTACAAAACATATCTTTACAATTCTTTAGTTACAAACCAATAATACTGATACCTCTTTCAAGATTGCAAGCTTTTTTTTTTGCTTCCTGACTTAATTACTTGTACTGAAAGGAAAACATTTAATTTTCCAAAGAGATAAGATCGTTGAATCACTTCGTTTTCTACCATATGTGACCCTCCACACGAAAACGTACCTTAACACTTTAGCAAACGGCATGAAAATACCATTCGCCTACCATTCAGTAACCGTTCGAACGCTTTAAGAAGCCGTTCGAACGGTTTGATAAAACGTTTAAAATTATTAACAGAGCGTTCGAACGCCTGTTATTATCCGTTCGGCGCCTGTTATTAAGCGTTCGAACGGCTAACTGAAACCGTTCGAAGTTCGAACGGCCAACTGAAGCCGTTTGAACGGCTAACTGAAACCATTTGAACGGCTAACTGAAACCGTTCGAAGTTCGAACGGCTAACTGAAACCATTCGAACGGCTAACTGAAACCGTTCAAACGGCTAACTGAAGCGTTCAAACGGCTAACTGAAGCGTTCAAACGGCTAACTGAAGCGTTCAAACGGCAAACGAAGAAAGAGCAAAATGACTCGAACACATGCTCAAAAGGAACAACTCAATTAGACAATGACACCTCATTTCTTTAAATAACATTCTGGAAAACTTGTAGTCCATGTTTAAAATGCACTGCGAGAATCTTAGATAATTCAGCGAGTTTCCATGTGGAACGAAGTAGAAAACTATTCAATTTGTACAATAGAAAAGTCGAGCGCACGACATTTTACACTCAGTGGAAATCCAGCTTTAGATGCAAAGCTAGCCAGGCTAACAGAGCCGAAACGAAGATATATCTAATTATAACTAAGTTATCTGACGGCTAGAAGCAAGTGAATGCCATGTATTTTGAAGCCACACAAAACATTATGATTGTATATAACATTGATTCTACCAAAGATTTTACTTGCTGTGACAAACAAGTTTCAGGTTGGACATTTATTTTATGGGTGTAAAGCCAATTTTTAGCGCATTTTACGACCCACGACAGTTATACTTTACGCTTATAAGCTGAACCATTGAACCATTAATGCGCGCTCGTCATAATCCGCGTTTGAATGCGTGTACAATGCAATAGTAAACCGTTTAAACTCTTGCTATGATCCATTGATCCGTTTGAACGGTTATAGTAAACTGTTTAAAACGCTTGTTATGATCCGTTTGAACGGTTGTAGTAAACCATTTAAACGCTTGTGCTACCTACAGTATGAACCATTCCAACATTTGTAGCAACCATTTGAACGCTTCATTTGATCTATTTGATCCGTTCGAACGCCTGTTATTATCCGTTCGAACGCCTGTTGTTATCCGTTCGAATGCCTGTTATCGGTTCGACCGCCTGTTGTTAACCGTTTAGTTAGTTTGCCAAACCATTTGAACGTTTTGGGAAACCGTTCGAACGCCTGTTATTATCCGTTCGAACGCCTGTTATTAACCGTTCGACCGCCTGTTGTTAACCGTTTAGTTAGTTTTCCAAACCGTTCGAACGTTTTGGGAAACCGTTCGAACGCTTTTACAAGCCGTTTGTCATCCGTTCGCCGTCTGTTTTTTTGGCCGTTTTAACGGAAAAGTGTTAAGGTACATTTTCACGTGGAGGGTTACATATTGTTCAGCATGTAGTTATCTATGAATGTCTTGTTTGTGTAGAACAGACTGGAGAGCACACAGCCTAGTCCCCAGATCTCTCTTCGCTGTTATAATATTTGCTAGCATGGGCTTCCTGTGGTCAAGCACTGCACATCAAACCTTATCATTTTGACCTGTCTCTTCCATAAACCCTAATCCTAACCCAGGCTTTATACACAAAGTCACGAAACACACACCCCTTCATCAGAGTAATGCACAAGTAATAGTAACCCCCACCCCAGGGAAAGTTGGGGATAGCAGGGGATTTGATGGGAATGTGTTCCCGTGGCTCTGGGGCATTTGCAGGAGTTTGATTGTTGGGGATCCCCAGGGGTAGGGGCTTCGTATAGTATCTGCTGTCTTTATAGTCAGCAGCCATACACAAGAAAGCTTAAAAGCCACGAGGAAGCATCAGATATTTTCATCCTTTTGGATTGCTTTGGCCATTTGGCAGTTTTAAATTCTATTTTCTTGAGTATAAAATTGTCTTTTACATATCTATTTATAGTATTTAAATATTGTTCAGATATACTCTAGGTACAATATCTCAAAGTTTGTGTAGATAGTGTGTTGTACAGTTGTCTGTATATTTATTTAAAGGACATTATGTTATCTGCTTTTATAATCAGGGTGATATGATGGGCCCAGGTAGAGGCCTATTTGTCGAGTTTTGTTTTCAAAATCATTCCCAGGTATGGGGGCTTTGGTGTGTATTTGGGTGGTGGCAAAAACAAATCCCCACCTTTCCCCGGGGTGGGGGGATATTGACTCATGCATAAAATGGCTATGCTCTACATACATAATTTAGTATTTTATTGCTAAAAATCTCAGCAATTTACCACCCTTTCACCCTGATGCAGTGCTTTCAATGAGACGAGCGCGATCGCGCTCGCGCTCGCCCACACGCTCCCAAGTTCGTTCTGCCAGCGCGATTGATCGCGCTGGCAGATAAGTAATTTGTCATAAAATGCGCTCGCAGATTATCTTCCACTGCCTAGAAATGGAGTAAATAAATGCTCAGTTGTATATAATATGAAAATAATGGAATATCTCTTGTTTACTCTGTGCAGGAGTATACAGTCTAGCTTATAAAAACAAATCAATAAACTGGCGGCGTGGTTTTGAACAACTTTATGCACGCATATTTACGAATTATGGCATCACAGGGAGATAAATTGTTCTTGGTTTTATTAAATTAACGGGTTTAGGTATTAAATATTTTTAGTTTGTTTCTAGTGGCAGGCTAACTGCACTCTCCAGTGACGTACTGTATTGTCTTGCTGCATATTGTTTAATTGATATTCGTATTATTAAAAACTAGCCGAAATCGGCGAAAATGCAAAATAGCGTTCCTTTGCTCACGGGGACGTCCGCTGCATGTTCCGGCGCGGCAATATCGGGATAAACACTACAAAATCTCAAACTTTATGCTAGTTGTGCAGATGAAAACCACAAATGACACTTAAAACATTGGTTTGAAGTTCATTTTTATGATAATAGACTGTTAAAATTGACCCAGGAAATGTAACAGGAAGTCATCAACATAAACCGGCGCTGTTTTTCAAGAAAAACCAAATCGCGCTGCCCAGTTGTGAAATCTGCTCTGGCGAGCGCGATCCATCGCGCTGGCGTATTTTATTCATTGAAAGCACTGCTGATGAGAAAAGCTCCTCTCAATAAATCAGTATTTCATTATAAAAACTGTTCTCAGCAGTTTACCACCTATTCACCTTGCTCTAAACTAAAACACTGCCTACATAGCACTCTAGGTTTTTAACACCTTTTCACTTTGCTCTATACATAACATGGCCTATTTAACATAATTTAACTCATAAATAACAATCATAAAAGTATGTCTATTATAGTTTGTTCAAACATGCCCTAATATTTAATGCCATGTCAAAATGCGGAACTTCTATTAAAATTCCACACTAAATCACATCCACCAGGTGGACGCCAACGCCGTACAATTTGAAAACGGAACAAAATCATACCAGTGTGTAAATACAGGCCAAAAAGTCTTGCGTTTACACGGTGCCGGTATAATATAATGACGGATTAGCATGCGACTATTCTCTTCCAACGAGAATTGAGAAGACTTTGTGAATACTGTACGGCATGGGCGTTTACACGATACCGGTTAGTGTTCCGTTTTCATTTCATGCCGTCAAGGAACCGTCTTCATTTTGTGCCGTTTTCATGTCATTTTTGTGCCGGTATCGTGTAAACGCAAGGCCTAAACGGCATGATTTTGTTTCGTTTTCAAAGGGGTCTGAAGCTTTTTAATATGAACGCCGATACACGCACAACCACAGACGAAAGGATATACCCTTTATCCTTTATAACTTTCATTTTCAACAAGCCATTCTATTCTTTATTTGTTTTTATTAAAAATCCGGCAAAAATTTTCAATTTGATCAGGAATATATTATGTCGGCGTTGATATAGACAGGCGAACACGCCTTGGTCAGTCAGTTCAAAGAGCGGGAAACGGTTTTTTCGTTTTCGTATTCGAAACCGTGTGGCTGAACTTGCTATTTCATAAATCAGGAAGCCAATAAAGTTTAAGAATACTAAATCGTTGTATTCTTTCTCCACAATTTCTCCAAAAGCCGCGAAAAACATCTGACCTTGACAAATGGCAACCACTAATTGCCCATCCCTTTATGAAACTTGATAGGATCAAATAGCTATTTTCAAAATGCAAATGCGAGAGAAAAGCGCTTTTTCGGTTTCAATTGAACCAAACAAATCAGAAGAGTTAAAACCTTTTTTCCGAAGAAAGATAAGCTCAATCCCCATCCCTAACCGTCGAAAAACACAAGCCAAGTTCGGCGGTTATAGCGTGTTCAAATGTCATTCTTCGCTTGACAACAAAATACCGGTATAATTTATCTATAAATTCCAGTTTGAATAATACCATCAGTTTAGATCAATTCATTTTAAATATTCATTAGTTTTTAGTCGTCTTGAATTGAAGTCGCAAAGGAAATTAGGGCGTTTTTCGACACGAGTTCAAGTTTCAACACGAACCAGTATGAACCCGAACAGGTTAGTACACACAATGGATTTTATATATGGACAGATTTTTTGAACGGCGGATTTGTCGTCAACATAGAATTTGTGTGTTTTATCTAATCATTTCTAGCCGTAAGCAAACAGCCCAGACAGCTGGTCACAGCCACAAAATAAAATTATTTTTCGTCGCAAGCGAATGTGGCAATTTTCGAACTCGAATGGAAGCCAAAGGTTGAACTGGATAAAACAAATAACGCTTGTTTGGCATAAATAATCGTAATATGTAGTGCATGGCGATGAAATGAATGAGTTGGTCAACTCCATATTTGTTCAATATGCGCCTCACGTGAAAGCCAACAGCGAACAGATTTGGCCTAAAAAATTAGTTACTTTCAAACGACATGTGTCCCGAGTGGTTTTATGAAAGCATTAAAGTTTAATAGCACGACATGCGAAATAAACCGAATAGAGAAACAGCGATTGTTCAGGGACAAAGAACTTTTTGTGGTTAGCCGACGGCGTACAGTTGTGGTTTCGACAAAAAAAGCTTGATCGTTGAAGCCCTTCGAATGTGAGACAACACCCCAAACAGAACGAAGACGGACGATTTCCCAGCCGATATATATCGACTGTTAATACTTCATCTTCAAACACTAAACACTAAAACCGTAAATTGCCTCGGCAGTATTGTGATGGTGGTCAATATAAGACGGCCATCAAAAACCGAACACAGATATCGCAATCTCTTAGCATATTCAAGGATCGAAGTACATCGACGGTTATTAACTTCCTCATGGCTCTTTGATCGCGTACGGAATTAAAATAGACAACCTTTTTTACACATTTACGTTCGCGCGTCTTCGCATCGCGTTTACAATCAAATAAACTTCAACTCACCTTTGTTGAACTGTAGAGAAAAGCGTAAAATCTTCGATAACTCGCTCGTCAAACTCAAAGGACAACCTTGAACCACTTGGGAGTGAACAGAAATGAGAAAATGAATAAATGATCGTTGCACGATGCGCAAAAAGTCACATGCTCGTGCCTCGGTCATGTGACTTCTCGAAACGCTGATTGGTGGATAGGCAGGAAATGACCACATGATGAACATTCAATTTGTCAGCGCAAATTCACAAGGGGGGTTTTTTGATCAAGTTACGCCTTGAAATCAAACGCCTTGTTAAGCAATGTAAACATAGATTAAAAAGTCTTAGACGGTACATTTTTATCATATTCTTTGCGTTTTCGGTACGCCGAGCTAAATTAGTTAAAACAACAGCAAATCAATAAATATTTTTGCGATGATATCAATCTTCACCCCCCTGGCTATAGATCACTGGTTAATCGCATTATTCTCGTTGCCATGTCAGTCGCCAAAATAATAAATAATATATTGGCATTCATCTCTTTGAAGACTGGCGCCTGATATTCGTGACAGCAGGCGTTATTGTTTGCGGTCGGGTCAGTACGAAAGCTGAAGTTCAAGAGAGAGAAATTCGTTATATAGCTTATCTACTTCCTTCGACGATTTATAAGTTGTATACTATTTTTGAGAGTAATAGCCAAATAGGACTCCGTAACGTTTACAGTCGGCTAATATTCAATACGAACTGGTGAACCTCCGAACGAACTTCTGAACATCTCCGTCAAAAGTAACCTGAAACCGACTGTAAAATATGGTATTGGACGAATTCGGAAACGTAGAAATTTGCTCTATGTGGTAAACTGCCGAGGTTTTCAGCTTAGTTTAAACGAAAAACTGACGTTTCGACTTTCAGCGGAGCCTTTCATCGGACTGGGAGTATAATAAAAGATGAAGGGTTTCGCTCGAAACAGTTTTTCGTTACTAAATTTAAAATCTCGGCCGTTCACTTCTACTACGATCAGTGGTTTACATGTATATATTCAGTTATAATTATTTCTTTCGTCTCGCTGGCTTCCGTACCGTGAAACAAACCTGAACGTCGTCAACCGTTGAAATTAAAATTATGCACGTATTAAATTCGTGTAGTCCTGTCTAATAATAAAAGGGCCCAGAAGACCAGCCAGACACTAGTTGCGATAATGTACTATTTCTGGCTGGAATTTTATAGGAAATGAATTGACCACGGCAGAGTGCTCTCTGATCATTGATCAAATGAACGGCACTTCTGCCGTGCGTGACGCAGCAGACTGGGATGCTCTCGGTTTTCCGCCTAATTAGCCTCTGCAGAGGAGAGTGTGATTTGGCAGCTGAATTCAATTCAACACGTTCTAAACGTGTCGAATTGAGTTCAGCTGCTGAATTCAATTCAACACGTTCTAAACGTGTCGAACTGAGTTCAGCTGCCGAATCGCACTCAAGTATTGAGATTAAAATATTGTGTGATTGCGCAATTATTCTGGTGACTTTTTACGTCAGTCGCGTGACCGGTTTGATGTATGCTAAATCCGCCTGTTCTACCGTATTGTGCGAGTGCGATGTAGAAGTTCAATTGCGTCTCAAATGTCAAATTTCTGCCGTGTCATATTCAGTTCATACATAATTTTGAGTTAAACAGAATTTTGATGCGACTGTGACATTTCAGATTTTTAGTGCACCCCCATTGGCGAAAACTCATTACAGACATTACAGTCATTTGCAACATACTTTTCGAATGCGTACCACGAACTTGGACTGGACTTTGGACTGGACTTTGAACTGGACTTTGAACTGGACTTTGGACTGGACTTTGAACTGGACTTTGGATTTGACTTTGGACTTAACTTTGGACTGAATTTTGGACTGAACTTTGGATTGGACTTTGGACTGGACTTTGGACTGGACTTTGGACTGGACTTTGGACTGGACTTTGGACTGGACTTTGGACTGGACTTTGGACTGGACTGGACATTGGACTGGATTTTGGACTGACCTTTGGACTGGACTTTGGTCTGGATTTTTGGACTGGACTTTGGACTGGGCTTTAGCCAGGCATTTGGACTGACCTTTCGACTGGACTTTGGTATGGACTTTGGGCTGCACTTTAGACTGGACTTTGGAATGAACTTTACACAGAACTTTGCATAGTCCAAAGTCCAGCATATATTGCTTTCTGCCTCACATAGACCTTATTCAAAACTGGCCGCCGAATTAAAATTATTTTACATACATATAAATTAGCCCTTATGAACTCGTTTTCATGTGTGAAATTCAAAATAATTTTTACTTTAAAACGAGGTCATAAGGGCTAATTTATATGCACATAAAAGAATTCTAATTCGGCGGCCATTTTTGAATAAGGTCTATTTTTGAACATTGTTTCAAGCGAACGCGTTTGTCACCATTGCACAAGAAGTTGGGTTAATAAAACGCGGAAGCGAAAGACGCAAGAACCAGTGATAAAACACGAATAAAAATGTAAAACGCAGATATATATGACTAATAAATTTTAATCATTTCTCGAATTTTTGCTGTCAGTATTGCTAAAAAAAATAAAAGCAACAGGCATCACGCTGTGAACGGACAAATGCCTCATGATCAAAATCCGTTTGGCACTTTTTATTATATAGAATAGAGTGTTTTATTGATTTTTCCGCCACTAATAAAAATGATAATCTCACATGTGACGATTATCGCTGAATCAGCATTATAGTTTAATGCAATTTTTGCAAGGCAATAGGACAATTTTTTTATATAATAAACAAAACAATACATGTATGCTTGGAAATATGAAATTTATTTCTCGTGTTGAACAGGATATGTCACTCGTTCGCTTCGCTCACTCGTGAGTTATCCTGGTCAACACTCGAAATAAATTTCATATTTCCGCACATCCATGTATTATTCTCTATTTAAAGGGTCTATACTTGTTTTGTGGGCGTCTATGTACGCAGGATACGAATTAGCATGCGTCGAAGTGAACTGAAACTTTCTAAGTCTTGTTGAAATTCAATAACTGAGACCTCGGGAAATCTTTCCTTGATATGTATTTTGTAAATTGATAAAATTGATTAGCGGCGTAATGGTTAAATCGTGTTAATTCATTTTATCTCCAATTCCGCGTTTTATCCCCAATTCCGCGTTTTATCCCCAATTCCGCGTTTTATCCCCCAATTCCGCGTTTTATCCCCAATTCCACGTTTTATCTCCAATCTGCGTTTTATCTCCAATTCTGCGTTTTATCTCCAATTCCGCGTTTTATCCCCAATTCCGCCATTCCGCTTCCACATTAATTCCGCTTCCCCGTTTCATCCCAACGTTAACCTCGTAAAACTCTTGAAATTCTTTCGGGGATTCCCTTGATCGACGAGCTTTTCAAAGTTAATTATTTGAAGATTTCCATGGCGTTAAATTAATCAGTATATAAATCGAGCTAGGTTTGTGTGTTTATATGGTACATATATATGGACTGTAATGAACTCTAATAAACTGTGAAAAAACTCTAATAAACTCTCATAACTCTGTATGGACTCTAATTTACAACCAATATTATTTACAAATATTTACTACAACTATGTAATATAGAAGTTAATAACTTTAAAAATTTTGTAATACCACCCGAAGAACAAGGAAATTTTTGCCATTACTTGAGGAATAAATTACATGAGTTTTATACTGAAAACTGGAAAGAGCAGATTCAACAAGGTGGAAATAATGGCAAATTAAGAGCCTTTTAAAAACTGAAAATAAATTTTGGCTTTGAAAAATATCTTTCTTCAATTCGCAACTTCAAACATCGTCAAGCGGTTACAAAATTAAGAATTTCAGCTCATAAACTACCTGTTGAAACTGGTCGATACGGAAATATTTCATACAGTGAAAGATTATGCAAACATTGTGATCTAAATGAGATTGGGAACGAACAACACCTTTTAATGTCATGCAGAAACGCAAAGTTCGCCGATCTTAGAGTTAATCAGTTTATGCAAAGTCTCTGTAAAATAAATAACTCATTTTCTAAATTTAGCTATCAAGACCTTTTCATGTATGTCATTGCTATGCAAGACAAAACAATTATGACTTTGGTAGCTAAATACTGTTAGTTAATGTTTTAACAAGTTTTGAAAGTTTATAGTTGAGCACGTAGTCTAGTTTATATGTTATATGTATGTATCTTATATACCAAATCTGGTATTTATGTTGTTTGAATAAAGTTCATACTTATATATATATACACGGCGTTTATTATATATTTCCCGAACCATATTGCAACCATCATTGCTCTGATGTAAAAGGCCAGAGTCGACAGGTCGAAAGCTCAGCGGCCGCCATTTTGCAAGTAGGGCAAACCATAGTCCCTAGAAATAAATTGTCTGGAAACGCGGCCAAAGTCTTTGTTCTTTAAGAGGGCTGGCCCTCCTTCATATAAACACCCCCTCAGATTGTCTGATATGTAATATAATATTGGTAAACTATTCCAAAGACGACAAACACGTATGGAATAAGAAGGCATAAGTTTTCCTACATTAATAAGGAAACGTAATAAAGTGATTGCCATAATATGGTTGCCATAATGAGAAAAAAGATACATTTAAAAGAAATAAGAGGTGCCTATCCGAGATGTTCAATATTTTAAATCCGATTAATAAGCTTTTGATCTGTGTCTCAACCGTGACAGGTCTGGTCCAGTAGTGCCGGAAATCAGCATATTTGACGTTCCACACCACACCCCCAACATTCTATTTTTTCCGTTGCACGAAAATCTATCTCACGGAACCTTTCAGATTTGTGTTATCTTCAGAGACAGGATATTAGTAGCCGTGATAAGCTAGCGTCAAACAATTACACTGCGGTCAGTATAATTTACGAATTTTGGCTAAATGTTATACGTAATATTTAAAACACGAGCAGGAGTGTTTTATCAGATTTAAAACCACGAGGGCGCATGTTCATTAGTATTCTTTCTGACGTCAAGAAGTTTTATCAGGTATAAAACCACGGACTGATTTCATACATACATACTTTATTGACATTCCCAAAACGGGCTTTTCGATGACAAATTACAATATTACTATCATATAAAACTAAATAACTATTTAAATCTTAATATAGCGAAACCTACTAACATCTACAGTATAAAATACATATCCTATTAAAAGCTGGGAATTAATTACATAATTTTAATAATTCTAATTTTAAAATATTTTTAAAATGATTTAAATCAGTAATGCATTTTAAAGGTTCGTCTAAGGCATTCCATAGTTTAGTCACTCTATATTTGAATGTTCTCTGTCCGGCTACTGTATGATACTTTGGAATATGTAGGTCCGATTGTTATTTCTGGTAACACGGTTGTGAATTTGGCTTCTTCTGGTAAAATTATTACATAAATATAAGGGAGCTAGATCATTCATGCATTTAAATGCTAAGATAGTATCTCTATATTGTAAATATAGTTTAATGGGTAGCCAACCCAGCTCCTTCAATGCCGGAGTTATGTGGTCGTATTTGCGACTTCCTGTAATAAGTCTAGCCGCGAAGTTTTGAATTAATTGAATTTTCTTAATGTTTTCTACAGAAGAATTTGACCATACTGATGAGCAATAGTTAATTTTACTCATTACTAAAGTATCGATGATGGTGGTTAGTGTCTTTTGGTCAAAGACATGTTTTACACGACTTATTTGACCTAATTTAGATATACATGATGATGACAAATGTTGTATATGTTCGTTATACGTTAGGTTAGAATCAAGTATTAATCCCAAATCTTTGACCACCTGGACAGGTTTAAGTCTTCCTCCAAGAAAGTTGATACTAGGGTATGTCTCTAATTGTTGAAGCAATTGTCTTGTTCCAACTAGAAGCATTTTGGTTTTGTCTGGATTTATCAGTAGACTATTATTACAACACCATTCAAAAACTTTACGCAGATCATCCTCTATATACAACAAGGACCTATCCAAACACGTTAAGGAGAATGAGTTTTTGGAAAAAACGGTTTTTGAGTCATCTACATACGATTCAAGAGAGCAGGATTTGGGTATTGTTGATAAACTGTCTGTATAAATAGTAAATAGAAATGGTGATAATACAGAGCCTTGAGGGATTCCATATGTTAACTGGAGCTTTGTTGAGATAGAAGTTCCAATGCGAACATACTGAAATCTATCCGATAGATAACTTTTGAACCATTTATGGACTGCCGGAGATGCGCCTAAATGTAGAATCCTTTGAAGAAGAATGTCATGTTGAACACTGTCAAAAGCTTTCGACATATCAAGTAAAACCATAATAGATACCTGTTTTTTGTCCATAGCTTCCAAGAAGGTATCTGTTACTGCAATATTAAGTGTTTCGGTGGAATGCTTTTTACGATTGCCACTTTGATGACTTGATAATTCGGCCCTCTTACTAGGGCTAACCCTACCAAGAGGCCCTCCATATAAACACCCCCTTTTCACAAGAAGCGGGCTAGCCCGGTTGCCGAGCTGATTATGTCACGAAAATTGTTCCTATGACCGCAAAAAAGAGTTAGAATACCGTATGTGCTATATGCTTACAGAAAAACGAAGCCAATTATTTTGCTTTGTTATGCATTTTGCATTTCTCAAATAGTCGTAATAAGATTTTCGTGAGTCGTGACATAAAATCAGCCCGGTAACACGATCGGCTGTCGAGGCTCGCGAAATACGGGCTGACCCGTATTAGCTACGCATGCGTAGAACGAATATCTTGCGTGTAAACCACAGGGAGTCCATCTTGGCAAAAAGCGCGTGGGCACGTGTGGCGGACTCGAAAGACGCGCGGGGGACTGTGGCACACTCGGCGTGGTGTTGCAAAGTTCGTTTTTTTTAAATCCCCTGCCACAGTCCCCCGCGCGTCTTTTGAGTCCGCCACAGGGTGCCCACGCGCTTTTTGACATGACGAATTGCCAAGATGGGCTCCCTGTGTGTAAACGTCATCAATACACGGCCGACAACTCACTTGAGCCAGCACGCACGTGGACTGCGAACTGCCCCATGAAAGTGGCCGATTTTCTATGCGATTTCCGATCGTGCCTGGTTAGCCCGCCTAATATATGAACTGCTCCTAATTCTCCATTTTATTCACGAAATAATGATTTGTACTTTAGGACTATTTCATAGCTAGTTTCGGTTATTATTCACCGATATTCACCTCGCCTTGAGCGAATAATTGTTAAAGTGCCTGATAATTAAACTCAAAGTAAGGTATCACTGATATGGATTCTATAATCTATATAAAGTGAATAGTTGAATGCCAAAATATTTTCTGACTTGAACTTCAATTTGTTGTTATATTGAGGTTTGTTTATCCAAAATGAGGTCGACGTCAATGTTAGGCATTGATTTGTGTGTGTTTTTCCTTTTCTTATCAACCGCTTGAAGATTTTAATAAAAAAATAGGGTGTTGGTGGCACAGTGGTTAGTGCACGTGCCTTTCACCTCTGCGAGCCGGGTTCGATTTCTGCACGGTGCAGTTATCTGATTAAAAAAAAATTCACCTTGGCCGCATGTGAGAAGAGAGCTTCCAGTTCGACTCTACCAAACACCACAGGTTTCCTCCGGGTACTCCGGTTTCCTCCTGCAGTAACACTGGACCAATGAGAGTGGGTCCTTACTGGACCTCTGAGGATAACAGTTTAGATATAACTGATAGAGTTATTCAGTATAAATAAGGTTAGTTTAGTTTTAGTTTAGTTTACCAGAGCTAACTCTACCAAGAGGGCTGACCCTCCATATAAACAACCCCCTAAGGGACTTTTCACACGAAGCGGGCTAAGCCCGGTTGCCGAGCTGATTGATTATGTCACGGAAATTTTTCCTATGACCTAGAATTAGAATACCGTAGTGCTATATGCTTACATGCAGAAAAACGAAGCCAATTTTGCTTTGTTATGCACTTTGCATTTCTCAAATAGTCGTAATAAGATTTTCGTGAGTTGTGACATAAAATCAGCCGAGGTAACCTGGCTAGCCCGCCTAATATGAACTGCTCCTAATTCTCCATTTCAGTATTCACGAAATAATGATTTCATAATTTTTCTCGGTTATTATTCATGTCTCGGTTATTATTCACCGATATATTCACCTCGCCTTGGGCGAATAATTTTGTTAAAGTGCCTATAAATTCAAATAACATATTACTGATATGGATTCTATATAACGTGAATAGTTGAATGCCAAAATATTTTCTGACTTGAACTTCTATTTGTTGTTACGACGTCAATGTAGGCATTTGTGTGTTTTTTCCCCCTTTTCTTATGATAAACCCGCCGCTTGAAGATTTTAATGTAAAAAATGATAAAATGATAAAATATAGAATATACTATTCAAGTATCCATTAAGATGCATGTGAATTATTGGGTAATATTTCTGCTGTAACAAGACACTGCGTATGCAAATTATGCCTACATAGACGTCATCCTCGTTACCATTTTGGAAATACAAACCTCAAAATAATAAATAAAAAATATTTACAGATTTGTCGTGAATGATCTGGAAGAAAAATTGTATTTCAATTGGCAAAGACATTTTAAACTAATTAAGCCAGACAAGTCAGTAATAAATGCTTTAATATTGAAATAAAACAATATATATTGTGTAGAAACCAACAGTATTAATTATTACAACACACAAAATTCCATTTTCTGTCTGCAATATTGAACGAAAATGGCAAAGCTATAGGTTAATGACTACACTAGGTGTTCAACAAATTTTTCTTTATTGATAGCATGAAAATAGATGCTGTAGTGTAGCTTGTCGGTTATTGCGATAATTTCATATGGAGAAGATGGAATTGAAAAAGCTATTCTAGACGTTCAAATTTTGAAAATGTTCCTAATTTCCCTACTAGCCCCCCTGTCGGGAACCTTAGCCCCTGTATCGGGCAATTCCTGGCGCCATCCCTGATCTAAAACACTCGGCTATCGCCTCGTGTTTTAAATCTGATAAAACACTGCTGCTCATGCTGTATCTATTACTTATAAACCGCGCAGGAGGGCTTTATCGGATATAAAACACGAGGCGATAGCCGAGTGTTTTAGAACCGATAAAGCCCGTACTGCGCGGTTTTTAAATCGCTTCTAAAAAGAATCACTTCATACGTTCATTGGCGTAGTAATTTTGAAAATTAAGCTTATCTCAGCCGTTAAAAACCAGCGAGAAACTTAGAGCGAGTCTATATCACATATATAGATCCGATACGCTCATGATTTTTCTTTGTGTTTTCCTCATGAATTATTAATGAATTTTAGAAGTAGTATTTAATATCGCCTCGTGTTTTATATCTGATAAAACACGTACTGCGAATGTTTTAAATGGCTTCAAAACTATCCATATAATAAGCTCATATAGAAATCAATTTTGAAAACTGAAGTTGTCTGAGTCGCAAAATCGAAGAAAAAGTTCATCGAAAATAGCGAGCGTGTCTCTATCACATATAGAGACACGTCACGGTCATGATTTTCCTTTGTGTTTTCCTCATGAATTATTAATGAGTTTTTGAAATAGTACATAGAACAATAAAATAGTTCACGTGCAGGCACAATGTTAATACAGCCATTTGCGTTCAAGCGCAAACCGCAAACATTTTCTCGCGTTTTTTTTACGTTTAGAACCAGCCGTTTACCGTTAAAAGCGGGCATGTTTTAACCGCCAAATTAACACAATGCCAGCGCCAAAAGTATCGGTTATGTGGGCGTAACTGTCATATTTTGATAAGCCTGAAGATACGTTTCAACGTTTCAAGATAGGTGAATGCAACGTTCGAATTGTGGGCCAGTTGCGTAAAGACTATGGCTGGAAATGCTAGTTTAATTTGAGTTTCGGGGAATTAAAAGTATCTTTGTCACTAGAGAACCGCAGTGAATTAATTTCTGTCAGATATCGACGTTGGAATTTCCCATTTCAAGCAATACATTCGTTATTTGTTATTTTCGATTTTCGAAATCGATGGTTGCTTAATTTGGAGAACTTCTATAAGTTCTAGATCATTTGTCAGTTTACCCCACCCATTCGGTACGCCGCTTCAGTATATTCTTCGCAGTACCTTCCATACGTAAGTAAGTTCAAGGTATAAATAAAAATACAGAAATGCTAAGGCTTGCCGATAAGCGAGATAATTTTGAATGAATATAGCCAGTATCGCTATCGCTGCCTTCCGGCTTCCGTAAGAATTCTTTTAATTCTTCTCTTGAAATCTTGTAGCCAGGGGTTTCCAGAATTATGTAAACGACCAAATTTGTTTAGATTCATTACATTCACAAACGTTTGAAACGTATCTTCAGGCTTACAAAACATGACAGTTACGCCCACACAACGGAACTTTTGGCGCTGGCATTGTGTTAATTTGGCGGTTAAAACATGTCATGCCCGCTTTTAACGGTAAACGGCTGGTTCTAAACGTAAAAAAACGCGAGAAAATGTTTGCGGTTTGCGCTTGAACGCAAATGGCTGTAACAGCTATGCATTGTTAGCAGCGCAGTTACATATTTAACCACGTGCTGATCAGAGCAAGTTGACATCTTATTTGGTAGGATGAGGCCATGACGTCCACACTTATCCGTTTTCAAACGAAAACGGAGACCTCGTATCGGAAACATATCAAAAGTTTCCCGTCCACAGGACACAGTTTTCTGAACAAAGGCCGTGGGTGACTGGAACCCAGATCACACGAACGTCGTGACGTCAGCGTTTTTGAAAAGCTTCGTTCTCGCTAGCCTGGTACCCTGGCCCAATTTCAAAAGAAATATGGGCCCGGGCTAAATCCCCTGATGACGATTGCAATTTCATTCATAGCCATTAAAAACGCGCGCGAACATTTTAACACAAAGCCGATACCTCATTTTGAATTTAGAATTTAAAATAAGTTATTAAATAGCAATGGCAAGTTGAATACATAAAATAATGAAGAAATTTAGTTTTGATACAAGAAATTGGACAGTTTTCTTAAAAAGTAACAATATTTGTTTTCTTATCGATGCATAATAATCTATGTTCTAGTTTCTGTTCCCACAATCAGTGCTTCCACTTGCAAGGAAATTTCCTTGCAAAAGGAAATTTTGGCCTTTTCAAGGAAAAATGCAAGGAAATCAAATTTACAAGGAAATGGCAAGGAAATTTGATCTCAGAGAAGGAAATTGAAAGGAAATTTGGAGATTCTTCTCTAATTGTTAATTAAAAACCCACTTATCCTGTGATTGAGACTCATTTAAAGCCGATTTCAGCTGAGTTAGGCGTAGCTTGAGTTCTTTCCCTAATTTTTCCCTCGAGGAAGGGGAGGGGCGTCGCGTGGGGTCACTTAAATATGATTGGTAATATGATGTGATAAATGATAATAGATATAAAAACAATTCAGCTTTTTTTTTACCAAAAAAGCATGTTCACTTTCAGAGTTTCAGTTAAGCGAAGGGAAATATACAGCAAAGTTTGTATAGTAGAACTGTAGAAGCGCATGGCGAATTAAGGGGAAGGCACTTTGGGCAAGTGCCAGGGGCCCCGCGCTTTCGGAGGGCCCCGTAGATTTTTTGGGTCTTTTGGTTTTAGTTTAAGTCTTATACCATCGCTTTATCATACATTACAACTTATAAGCAGAGCAAAAATATTTCAGAATCATCCCAAAACCTATTGCTATAAGAAACTTATAAATATATTTATAATTTAATTCAATCTAAACTTTAAATCATTGTTTGTAAATATCTTAGAGAACCAGTTGAAATGTAGGTTGAGTACCATTGATAAACACAAACATTAATTTTTACAAGATATTTGCAAACTAACAAACTAGCTATTCGCAGCTACCAGCTGGTTGCTAGTCGCATTTTTAAAATTAATTTCCCCCAATTTTTCTAGTCTCTTTAGGACTTCGGGGGGAGGGGGCAGATGTGAGTCAGCCACTAATGTGCCAAGGGCCCGCTCATGCTTCTGATCTGCCACTGTGTAGAAGCATGATTTGTAAATAGTGCATACTGTTATTTGATTATTTTAATATGGTATAAGATTATACTACAGATAAAGCTCAATAAATACGAATAAATACGGTAATTTCGGTAAATCGTAGACTTAGGAACCGGAAGTATCCGGCCAAATTACTCTGGCCGCGCGATGCCTAACTAGTACCCAGTCCTATTTAAGCCGTACAGGAAATTCGCTTATTTTTAAGGATATTTGCAAGGAAAATTACAAGGAAATTTGGTGAAATTTGCAAGGAAATTTACTCCAAAAAAAGGAAATTCCAGGATCGTAAAAGGAAATTTCACCAACAACTTGTGGAAGCACTGCCCACAATGCCCGTGGGTAATTGTGGTAATAATTTTTTTTCTTCACATTCAAGAAGATCAAGGTATTGTAGGTGTTATTATGTTAATTTTAATTTAATTTTTCAACAATGTGTTATTTCTGTGGAATGGCTGTATATATTAACATATGCACTTGAATAGACACACGCACGCATTGTGGTCAAGGTTCTCCTGCTGTGATGGTTCTCCTGCTGTGATTGAAGATGCAATTATGTGAAGTACGACATACAGTCAAAAATGCATGTTCATGAACAAAGAAAAACTACCTATATAGCAGAAGCTTCAAATTCTTAACCCTCTCAACATTGAATAATTCTCTCTTTAGTTGTTTACTCTCGCTAACGCCAGACAATTTTTCTCGTCATTTGGAGGCTGCTAGGGTTGAAAGGGTTAAAACCGGCTATCTCATGATCAATTAACTCTCTCGACCATAAATTTCCTTGAGAGGCGATCTTGGGTTGAAATGGTTAACAGTTGGAAGCTAAAGGTGTCCGATGCATGCAAATTAAACTAGAAATACATACACGCAAACAACCCCTCGCCCACACCGCTGCCAAACGTTTTGTGCATGAGCGACGTCCGAGCTCGCACCTCAGAAAAAGAGCGGGAAAACACTGAAATATTTGAACTGGTCGGAGAGTCCGACACAAAAGCATACTACCAAAAAGATAAGGTAGGTAATTTGTGCATGGCTTCTTTGTCAATATTGTAACATATTCTGAAATGACCCCTTTGTAATTTTCATTACCCTTTTTTTAAAACACAAATGAATAGTCGAGTCCTACTTAGCTTCACTGTCTGGTTGTTGCTGCCACGGTTAGTTCCCACTTCTCTTGCAATGTTTTCTCTAGCAAATTCACGCATGCGCAAACTTTGGCAGCAGTGTTCTCCTCGCCCGCTTCCGTACATGAATTTTTGTAAATACTCCTTGATTAGAGAACGTTAATGCAACCCCCCCCCCCCCCCTTGCCCCCTTGCCTCTTTTTTACTGGGGGCCTGGAGATAGCCACTCTTGTCAGAACGATCAAAACTAACTAGTAGAATATTTGAAATAAAAAACTGTCAAATTTGAAAGAACTCGTAAAATTGTAATGGAAGATCTTTTACAACTTTTTTGTATATCTCTTCGTTTTTAAAATATTTCAGTTTGTTTGATATGTAAATTAGATGATCTCTGACGTCAGGAGCAGGGTACAGTATTTTCATACATTACAAAATCACTTACACCTCTATGATTGCTCAACATAAAATGTTCAGTGTCACGAGGCGTTTTTATGTGCACAGTTCTAACTTATTTCGTTAAAAAAAACTTGGAGATATAACTGATTTTGCTAGGTGTGAAAATACTGTACCCTGCTCTTGACGTCAATATCTTGAAAACAGAGAAAGATAGAAAAAAGTTGTAAAATATCTTCTATTACAATTTTACAAGTTCTTTCAAATTAGACAAACTCGATCAATTTTTATTGCCAATGTCCTTTGACTCTAATTTTTTAAAGAAAAAGGGAACGAAGAACAAAGAAAAATTTAAGGATGATATTTCGTAAAAATTATTGACATAAACAAAATTGCAGGTCGCCTCTAGGGTTGAACTCGATCTGCAGGCTACTGAAGCAGGCGTCAAAATTTTATCAAAAATGTTTACAAAGGACATTGCGAGAGCATCTAAAAATATTTGCATTTGCCAAAAAGCATTGAAGTGATTGAAAACTACTCAAACAACTGCCTGACTGGCTGCCACGGCTATATTCATTTATGGCATTTCAAGTTCCTTTAAACTAATAAAAGAAAAAAAAATTTTCATTTCGAAATCTGAAGTGCTAAAACTGTTTTCATCTACGTGTTAATAAATATTTCAACAGCATTTGTACGTTTTACAGAAGAAAAATTGTTCCTTTTCCAATTTTTACGCCAAATTATGAACAAGCTACGCTAAGTCACAAGTGCCGGGTTTTACAATAAGAAACTATTTAAAAGAAGATATAACGGCAGCCACAGGTAAAAAATACAACGGGCATTGGCAAGCAAACACATGCAATGGATATGATACGTTTAAAATAGTTCAAGGACACACAAAATAGAAAACAAAATTAACAGTGATAGGATCTGTCTCAACCATCTGTATCATGTGATGTCGGTCTGTGACCATCAGAATACAGATGGCACGGTCCGTACGATCCGTACCATCTGAACTATCCTATGCAATACCTGAGAACAACGTATATTTATTAAGTCTCTACCATCTGTATCATGTGATGTCGGTCCATGACCATTGGAATACAGATGGCACGGTCCGTACGATCCGTACCATCTGCATGGTGACCTTTGGAATACAGATGGCACGGTCCGTACGATCCGTACAATCTGAGCTATCATATACATACCTGCAATATGGTACTGAGAGCAACGTGCATTGCTAAGACTCAACCGCCTGTATCATGTGATGTCGGTCCGTGACCATCTGAATACAGATGGCACGGTATACGTACGATCTGCTATGTTTTTTTCACCGATCGTTACGATCCGTCATCCGATGCCTATGTTGGAACATACCTCCGGCTGCTCTATATTTTTTTACCTTAAAGCTTCATAAACTTTTCCGCCTTTATCTTCGTTGGTTTTCAGTTTTCTAGTTTGACTATTGCTTTTTCCTTCCTTCGAGTTTCGGTTTGACGAGTTTCCTTCTAGTCAAGATGCTGTTGTATTTTAAAACGTAAACGTTCATGTGTTTCCATTCTTTTGTAAGGGATGTACGTTTCACAAAAACTCCTTTCTCAAGTCTTTTTGTCAAGAATAAATTGTTGTTTATAGTTGATATGAGGGTCGCCATGTCGTCGGTGACGCGGCCAAATTGATTGTCAAAATCAGCCAAATATTATCAGAATAAAAAAGGCCAAATATATATTGCTGAATGACACGAATTGTGTAGTACTTTCGCTAAAAAGGCCAAAAAATTGACG
This sequence comes from Paragorgia papillata, assembly GCA_035771165.1. Taxonomy (NCBI): domain Eukaryota; kingdom Metazoa; phylum Cnidaria; class Anthozoa; order Scleralcyonacea; family Coralliidae; genus Paragorgia; species Paragorgia papillata. The sequence goes on from JAWNZC010000236.1 coordinate 155,821, forward strand.
GAAGGAAGCAAAAACTGCAAGTATCGTGGGCTCGTAACCTATCGCAGCCCGCTAGCCCAACAGGCAAGTGGGAAGGTCTAGGAGGAGCCTGAGTTACAAATGCGGAAGCGGGTTTATGTGGGAATTGACCTAAAGAGTACCAGCCGAGTATTAAATTACGATAGGCCAAAATAGGCAAAAAAAATTTTGGCAGGCTGACCATTATTCTCGAAATAGAGTAAGGTTAGATATACTGCCGAAACAGAGAACGTAGGAGTCTAACGGTTTCGAGCGAAGGCCCTTCGTCAGAGAGAAAGGTAAAGAGTGTAAACAAACGATGAGCTTATATACGAAAGGTAATCATGTGACCAAAAATAAGCCAATCAGATAAAAATAACAATAACAAATTGATAATGAGATGCGAAAAATTAGCCAATCAAATCAAAATAACAATAACAAATCGATAATGAGTTAATAAAGTGAAAACGCTGTTTATGTCCGCCCTTACTAAACAGAAACAACGTCTTCAAAGGTGTTAAATAAAAGAAAAACGCTCGTTGAGTCCGTGAGGATGAATGGTATTAATTTTGAAAATGAGACGCTTTTCTAGTTTTGGCGGCTGACATATTACCGCAAGAAATGGGTGAGATGGCACAAACTTTCATGTCCGAAATACAATGGTTGGCACTATTAAAATGTCGAGCACAGGCTGGTCAACATCCTTGTTCCTCACGGAACGAAGATGTTCAGCAAACCTGTCTGATAAACGAATGCCAATTAATTATTTTGGCAAATTTTTGGTATGTGACCACACATACACTCCAAAAACTACAACATAAAGATGACATGGAAATGGAAATGTCATGGATGGAATAGGTAACACGTACACCTCTTTTCCATCCATGTCATTTCCACCATTTCATTTAAAAATACCGTCCCACACCTCCTGACCTACTAAAAATTCCATTTATAATGAGGATCCAACACCTTTTTACTATTTTCTGATTGGTCAGCCAATTACTATCTTGAACATCATTGGTCTGGGACTTGGTCCACATTAAAAAAAAACCCACACACATTAAAAAATATATCTATATATACATCACTACTGAAGGCACCACCCCAATTTGGGGAGTGTTTCCATTACAATCGGTATTATTACACAACATTGAATGAAGAACCTGCCACAGTAGAAGAATTTGTACCAGGCACCTTTGTTAAATACATCAATAACAATGGCAAATGTGTTGCTGTTCCAGAGGAAGCAAATGATGAATTGAAGCAGATGTTTGCAAAGGCACAATGCTTGGTACATTATAGTTATAATTCATCAGAGCAAAAACTCATGCTTCTCGACATTCAAGGGTCAGGCTACCATCTATATGATCCTGAGATTGCAACCAATGAGATGATGGATACAGAAATCAGGAGGTATACTTTTTGCTGTGGCAATTGTTCCTCTGTTGGAATTGAAGGCTTCCTAGCAGTACATACCTGTAATAAGTTCTGTGAGATGATGGGTTTGGAAAAGTAGTTTAACGGCTCAAAATGACTCTGTCAGGTGCATTGCATCTTAACATTGGCAGTGCAAAATTTTCACAGTTTAAACATGTATTTGGAAATAGATTATTTTTATTGTTGCTTGTTTGGTTATACACAGTTAAATATTTCAGATAAGACAGACCATTTGATTTATTATTTGAATTACTTATAAACGTTACATTTTTAGTAATTTGATAGTTTTCTGTTATGTTCCTATTATTGTGATGGTTGCTCACAGTAATGATGTTTAAGAAATAAAAAAGTATCTGCTGCATCAGTGGGCTTCACTGCATGCACATATGGGATAACTCGCTCACATTCTCCTCTCACATTAGCTGGCATATAGTCTTTTCCAACATTCATGACACCTGATATCTCTGCTACCTCATCCAATGCTTCAATGGTAACTGGCAAACCTATAAATACATAAAAATTGAAAATGTTGAAAAGAACAAAATATAGCATGTGTCAACATCTTGGTCCATGTTGTTGGTCAGTGTTATTGTCGCCTTACAAAAGTGTGTACCATTAGTTCCAGAAAATATTTAATATACCCAACCATTGCTAACCACAACAACAACCCCCTACCCATGTCAGGAATCGAATTCAAAAATCTTACCTGTGGTGAATGTACAGAAATTGGCTGGAACTACCCGCCCCCCCCCCCCCCCCCCCCCCCCCCCCCCCCCAAAGAAAAATAAATAAAATAATTATATATATATATATATTATTGTTTATGTACTGTTTAATAAACGAGCAGGAGTGTTTTATCAGATATAAAGACACGGGGCGAAGTCGAGTGTTTTTATATCTGATAAAACACGAACTGCGAGTTTATTGAACGGCTTCAAAAACGAACCACTTGGTAAGTTCATTGACGTAGTAAGTTTGAAAAATAACCTTGTCTAAGCCGAGAAAATCAAAGCTAAAGTTTATGTAAATCACGAGGTATCTTTATCACATATAAAGACACTGATTAAACTTTAATTTCTACTGAATTTTCCTCATGAATTATTAATGCCTTTTTGAAATATAATTATCATACCACATTCTTCTGCACCATAGTGTTCAGGAAATGCCGAATACAAGTGATTTGGAATCCTTTGGGCATTTGGGGATCTTTCTGGTTTCTCACTCTATGAGAATTCCATATAGTTTCCCTGAATATGTCCATTTCCTTTTGTATAACAGGGATGAATATAAATGCCAACAAGTTTCTATTGAAAAGTGGTTAAACATATTTCAAATTCCAGTACATTTGAGCTTAAATCTAACTTTAGTAACACCTTGATGAAAGGTTTCCAAATGCTAACTGATAATTTTTGCTTTAGTATAACATCTGTATATATATATATGTACAGTTTTGACTTAAGCAAGATTAAATCACTATAAACACATTCATAACAATACAATGTACATTTTATTTTCCATTTTATTACCGTGGTTCCCATTTTCATTTCTGTAATGTACATACTGTAAAACTGTATACAATAACCTGTCAGTCTGATTGTTGGGGTCATAATGGCCTTGCTCATACAACATTAGCAGTTGCCTCTTGAAGAATTTCTCAAAGCGGGTATCATTGGAGTTCACGCCACCATCTTTCGATCTGTTAGAGTGAACATTCCCAATTACAATGTAGTCTGTAGTCAACATATACATGTGCATGAATGAATGATTCTTCAAACTAAATTGTACTAGCATTATATATATATATTACAACCTTTTTGTGTGTAATTACAAGTACCTTTAATAGAAGGGCCATAGTGAACTATGTCAGCCCCATTATTTCCAGCATCCCCGTACGGAAATAGCAGCGCTGCATGGTAACTGCAAATCCGCTGCAGATGCGCTGCACAGTATGCGCTGCACTTTTTGTCGATATTGAATGCAACTGCAGCGCATTGATATAGATCTACACAAAAATAAAGCGCTGCATATGCGCTGCATTTTGACTTCAGTAATCAGTACTGCATATTCATTATTGTGAATAAATATATGGAAATCTGAAAGTCCTTGTGATTTAATTACATCGCCAAGATCGCTAAAACTCGACATCTATATATATAGGACATGCCCTTTTCTGTCAATGCTTATCAAGTCTCAAATAACGAAACGATTATCACGGCTAAATATAACTGACAATGACCTAGTTACTGACACTATATAGCTTTCAAGAAAAGGTAAGGTTGGTGACATATTTTATTATTGTTTTAAAAGTGGTTTAAATTTGTAACGCAACAGCGGCAGCAATGCCAACGCAATTTAATATTCATCTTTTAATATAATTATAATACCGCATGCAATCATGATCAGAGCTGAAAATCGATTCCTGTTTGGGAAGTGATGCCGTCATGCTGCTCAAGAAAACACTGACCTTCTAACAACATATTAATATCACTAGTCTATATCAATTCCCTTTGACTAAAAAAAACAAAGTTTTTAATATGAATCGAAGTCACTCACTAATGAACCTATTGTTGAACGTTGTTTTTATTGCGTTGTTCTTTTATACACTTGTTGTTTTAAGAATAGATATAATTGCGCCGTGAGTACATAAAGCAGTCAGAATATAATAAAAAAGTGCTTAACATGTTATCAAAAATCATTAAATGTTGAATAATATAGCAATTTATCACATAACTACTGAGATTTTAAGTAACGAGCAATATATTTTAGTATACTGTTTACTTCATAAATATACATCAAAGCCCAAGGTGTCAGTACATTTCGATTAAAACTTTTCTCTAGTCACTTTAACACATTCTTCTATCTACCTTATAATACCTAATGTGTTCGTAATTTACCAATACTCTCATTGTTATTTAGGTGTAATTTCGTCTGGTAGTTAATTCTGCAACTACAACAGATCTACAGTGTGTATCAAAAAAACCTGAACCCTTAGAAAATAACCTATTGTAGTAGTTTGAAAGCCCTAAGCACTTCGCTGAACCCACAGATGCGTAAAACACACGGTCTTATACAACTGGGAAATTAAGATAACTTGAAGTGCATGCATGGTGAAAGTATTTAAAAGCTTTTTCGCTTCGTTTAACTGACTTATTGTGTTGATTAATTTATAACGCAGCGCTTTTAGGGCTTTCAAACTACTACAATAGGTTGTTTTCTAAGGGTTCAGGTTTTTTTGATACACACTGTAGAATGCAAACAATCAATTCAATTGCGGCGCAACAAACATTGTTCTTTGAAAACAGTTTTAAAACCAAGACGGTTTGGTGAAGCAAACTTTAAATAACACATTGGAAGGTGCTATATATAAATCAACAAATAAAAGAAATTAACATTTCAAACATTGTCTCTGTGTGATTATTCCGCGGTCTTCTTATAGTTCCTACAAAAGTACAAATCCTACTAGCCGACTCCCAGTAAGTCTGCGTGACACGTGACCAGACCAGACCAGGTAGCTTTTCGTAGCGGTGGGCGGGGGCGGTGGAGCGGAGATAAGACCCTGGGTACGAGGTTGTCCCAACTTTTGATTCATTGATTTTGAAATGAAATTCAAAATGTCGTGATGGCCCAGTGTTTTCATAGCCAGCATTTTTATAGGTCAGCGGTCGGCCAGCGAAACTCCACGCATACTACACACGTAAAAACGCGCAAGCTGTTACAGACCTGCAAGCAAGTTGTTACAAGGCTGTTCAACAGGCTGTCACCGTCATGTGTTCGCACTGGTTGTCCCAGTCTGTTAACATGTCTGTAACAGGTTGTTGACAACTTGTAACAAGGCTGATGACTCCAACAGACTGATGACAAGTTGTTCCAACAACCTGTTACCGCTCTGCACTCAACAAGTTGTTAACAGATTGATGCTAACAAGGTTGTAGCAGCTTCTTGAATGAACAGCATTGTGACAACCTGTTAACAGCCTTGCTACTGACCTGTTGCGAACACATCCTGTTGACAAGCTGTGAGATTTTTACGTGTGTACTGCGGATAGTCTCTTTCAGCGAAGTCCAAAACCCTTATAGATCCGCCATTTTGAATTTTGCAAGGGGTGGGATATATATGCAACAATGATCGCCTCTCAAAATAAAGAATTGGAGGACGTTTCAGGGATAAATTGGATACATGCATGATAACAAATCAGCCACATACACATTAGCATAAAATAAAACAATTTGCAAGACACTTGCTTTGTTAAACGTACTAAAAACTATAAGTTCAAAATTATATTTCGATCAATTCACCACAATTACAAAAAGCAACAAAAAGATAGGCTCATGCTAAACTTGAAACTCAGAAATTGTCTGCATCAAGGGAAGCCCGTTTAAAAGAAAAGAAAATAATCAAATACGTAATGGAAACTAGGAGAAAATCTTAAGAAAAACACGGATTTAAGATGTCAATATAAATAGATGTCGAAAAGACTGATGTATAAAAAGTATGACAGGTGCATAAACATATTTTATATTTCAAAAATCACAAGCTAGAATCCCTATTAGATTGGATAAAAAAGAACAAAACACTTACTGTCTCCTGGATTAATCCTCCACATTCAGTATAAATCACATACAGATTAGCAAGTGGGAATCATTAAAATATATAATGTAAAACAGTAAAAACACTAAAACCATTCGACATTCGTATTAAAAGGCCGCTATCGTCGCCATTTCTACATCCAGAGTTTGATGTTCGAAATGTTTTGGCGAAGGATATTGCACTTCACATGCCTTTATCTTTAAATTCACTAATCCAGTAAATTTCCCGGAGTAAAAAACAAAGAAATTCAGTGCTGAAATACATCCATTGTCCACTCCACACCGGGTATCAACCGCGGCCGTGTAAAAAACCTGCCTCCTCCACAGGCCCTATTGCATCATGGACAGGTCACACACGCCGAATTTAGGGCCTGCAAGATCCTGTAAAAAATTTGGCAAAACTTGGCACGGAATAAATTTGCATAATTAACTACCATTGTTAATAGCCATGGCTATATCCGAAGATTTTGAAGGCCATTGAAGACTTATGACATACGAATCCTAGCTTTAAAATGAAGGAATTGTTGAAGAAAGCAATTACGGTTGAACTTTGTCAACTTTTGGCCGGAATAATCAACGAGAATACACTTTAGTCTACCCAGAGACTCTTTGGTTTATACTTTTTCGGTTTCCACAACAACTGAAACTTGAATTACGCTACACTATAGCCTACAATTTAACAAAATTAAATCTCATTAACTCTTGGTCAGTTGACAGTCTTCGATAGCTAAATAAACCAAAAAACAATACGAAAAACCTGTTACTTTCCTGACCGTCGAATTTGCTTTTGTTCGGCAGATATTTTCCCCTTCAATTCCTTTTTGTCGCTAAAAATATTATTGGCAGAAGGTCGGTAATTCTAAAACATATTGGTTTCTTCATTGTCATGATCTGTAAGAAAGTTTAGACCGAATTTCCTGGTGGGTCACAGTGTTAAAAGAACTTGGACGTACGTTTGTCGAACAGCGGCCGGAAAAAATTTGCAGGTCCTCTCAAAACTATCGCCTCTAGGGCCTAGTCTCGCTGTGCATAATGGGATCAGTCACCATTTTGTTTACAGGATCTGGCAGGCCCTCTCAACAGTGTGACCTGTCCATGATGCAATAGGGCCTGTGGAGGAGGCAGGTAAAAAACACGTACTGATCTCATATTTGAGATCAGTGGGTAAAAAACTGTTAAAAAGTCCTAGGGCGAGTTCCTTTTGCCCTTATAAATCCGCCATTTTGTGGCGACAATTTTTTGACTGACAGGAAATAGGAGCCCGCATTCTAGGTATATTATTTCTATGATTCAGACCTACAGCGAGTGCGAACGAGATGAGATCGGCGGCTGGATTTCAGTCTGACGCTAGGACAAGCTGGGATCAATGACGTTTAGTTACACAAAATAGTCAAGTCAAAAGGAAACTGGTGACTTATCGAGTGTTCAGAGGTATTGAGAATATGATATTTGTAGTTAGTTCCTGGTTAACCCTCTCAACCCTGTAACGCCAGACGATTTTACTCGTCATTGGGAGACCGCTAAGGTTGAAAGGATTAAACGAACGAATTTGTGTTAATTTGTCGTTGTCGTTTTTCGTATTTTCCTTCCCTGTTGATTCGACTGGAAGCGATTTGTGGCGAGTTAATTCTTCGTCACCGCTGTTCCCCACCTTGACTAAAATAATACAAAGGCTGACTACTTTCAGACCTTTAATAGACATAGACACTTCCTAGACATATAAGCCTTGAACTCGAACTCAAATATCTCCGCTCAAAATCGTCGCCCGGCCATAAATCCCCTTTATGACCACGTAGCTCGAACCTTTCTCTTTCGATCGAACCTCTTTTGTTCATAACTCGATCGTTCAATTTTTGCAACATACGAATACGATTGATACAAAGCTATCTCTTTCTCACCATCGAAGTCACAGAAACGGAAGTGAAAAAGTCAGCCTTTCGGGTGTCGGCTAGGTTACATCAACAACTTTCGAATTTGTCCTAGTGTAAGAAAAAGATAGTTGTGTATGTCGTGAATATTGCACTGGTTCGAAGGTTCATTGGAAAGAGAAAGGTCCGAACTATGCGCTTGCTATGTCGAGTATTTTCGATGTTAATAGACTGCGCACCTGGAAAAGTTTCTGTTCTAAATGTCGTTGTTTCAATCCAAGTTGTTGCTCTTAAATCTTTATTCTTATGTAATTTGTGTATTAGTTTGTTGGGATTTTTTTTATTGTGTGTTTACTTAATGTTTATTATGTAATTTTTTTGTTGGGTTGGTCTTCACATGGGACTCGTGTCCTGTTGATCATTCCTTCAATCATGTTCAAGTATTGCACTCTTTATTTCCTGTATATTTGCATTCTTTCATGGTTGTAAAGTTAATAAATAAATAAGTATTATGATTAGATAGTGGTCAGCCTTTGTATTTAATATTTTACAAACACTTCACCACAAATCGCTTCCAATTGCATGACTCAACGAGGAAGGAAAACATGAAACAAGACATCATATTGATTATTGACAAGCCAAGTGGAATTTATTCACAAAATGTTGATACTTAGGGACGAACCATTATTTTTCTGGGGGGGGATGAAAAATATTTGCAAATAAATTGTTTGCAAATATAATAAGTAAAAAATAAAATGTTTGCAGAGCAATGATGAAAGCCCCATGATTTAATTTTGTTACCAACTTATCTCTGTTCATCAGTAGCGTAGTCAAGGGAGAGGGGGTGGTTGCCCCCTCAATGGTCTCCAAGACCGTCCTCGTGAAAAGTTTAAATCCGTAAACTTGTAGGGGGGGAGGTTACATTGTTTTAAGGCCAAGCGAGTAGACTAATAATGTGTTATATATTTAGCAGGCATGCATATGCTATAAATTACAATAGTAAGGTCTATACAAAATGCCTCCAACTTGTTTTTACATTTATGACTTGTTTATAAATAAATCTAAAGATATTTTGACATGTTTCATGTGATGTTCTGGTTTGATTTCAACAAAATTATGTAATTTATGGCTTTTGGATCACTCTTAAATACTTGCCTCAAAATGCAGGAAATAGTGTTTCAAAGACCCTAGAAATCCAAAATTTTCCGGGGGGCATGCCCCCAGACCCCCCTAGGAGATTGAGGCCCCAAACTCAACATAAGACCCTGTGGTAGCAAGCCATGTACTGTCTGTGTCTTGTACTGTACTGGTCAGGAAACCTTGACAAAGATTATTATACAGTCACTACATATACCATCCACGTATCTAAGACACCTGATATATGCTCTAAAAATAGTGATGAAATAATTTACATGTATCTCTTGTAGTTAAAAAAAATAGTTTGCAAATGAAGGCTGCTGAAAAAAAATAGTTTGCGGAGGTACAAGCACTGAAAAAAAATGTTTGTCTTGAAAATTTTTTCATCCCCCCCCTCCAGAAAAATAATGGTTCATCCCTTACGATGAATTAACACATGCAGATCTGTTCGTTTGTGTCATGGTTCGCAAATGTGCTTTACAACCTCATGCTGGTTTTACCAAGAAGTCTATGTTGAAGATTCATAAAACATCGCATTTTAGAAGATAAAACCTCGAAATATCTTGATATTAATGATCATTAATGCAAATATACTTGCGAAGCAGCCTTGGCCATTGCGGCAGAATAATGTAATCAGTTGACGTGTCACATGTATTAAAACCTAGCTAGATGATGGATGATGGATAAAATAAGTAAAAAACTTATATATTATATTATAAGAAATACTAAAATATATTATATGCAGAATAATTAAATATAAATTATAATATTGACTATACATACTGAAAATAATACTTTTACATATATAGGTTATGTTAAGTGATAACCCAGGCGTTTCTAAGGTCGAATATCAAGAAGACTGGAGCTTTAAGCCCTTGTCTATAGGTTATTCATCTTCGTGTAAACGTCCAACGGTTTAAAGTGCCTATAACCCCTAGAATTTTTTTAGTTTTCCAAGTAGTAGAGCCAAAATTAGCTGAATAGTTCTTTTACAGTTTTTGATTTGGTCCTTTCGTTTCGAAGATATTGACATTTAAGTACCGCTATTAGCAAGAAAAAACCGCAAATTAAAGAGAACTGGGACAAGCAACGCGATGACGTAGCTTAAGGGACGCAAGTGAAATTCCTTTCGTCAAGTCGGATTCGTTAGAACACCCCAAAACAACACATCTATCTGGCATTTTTTTCGCTTCGATGACAGCGTATACAACACTGCAACAGAACCAACACTGTCACTGAGAAAATTCCGTCCCTTAAGCTACGTCACATCATGTAGGTACCAGGCTCTTTGCAAATTGCAAAAATTTCTAGCGGGATATTCAAAATAGCGATTTCTTGCAATATTTGAAGCGAGATATCTTCGAAACGAATGGACCAAATTAAAAACTGTAAAAGAACTATTCAGCTAATTTTGGCTTTAAAAAACTAAAAAAACTAAAAAATTCTAGAGGTTATAGGCACTTTAAGGAGCTGTCCAGTCCGTTCTGCGCATAAGGTTTGGATGCGAGGTTTGAGAAATTCCGAGCAATGAGCGTCAAGTCGATAGCTTCAAAATTATCTTCAAAAGCGCTGCGTGGTGTCTCAGTGCATACGTCATCAAAGTAAAATATGAAATTTGATTGTAGTTGGCAAAATTCGAGAAAATATATATTCTCATCATGTTTGGGTTTTTTTTTTTACTAAAATACCGTTTAGAAAAAAGTCAGTTATTTTATAAAAGAAATACCTAATGGTTTTCCATGTTATGATACTGTGATCCAAACTCTTGGGATGTTGCTCGACTTTCGAAAAGCTAAAAAACAATCGCCTAGCGGCTCATGTTTTTGTTACGCTTTTCTCAAAATCCCGAGTGCTTAGATGATCACAGTATTCATGACATGGAAAACCATTAGGTATTTCTTTACTGACTCCTACAGATGCCGATGCACGACGGAGCGCGGATTTGATCAGATAGAGGACACAGCAGCTGACGCGGGAAAACAAAGAGACTGCAGTGCCAGTGGAAGCACTATACACGACTTTCAAATCTCAACTGCGCATCAGAATGACGTGTTCTGAGTTGGGATAAAACTCATTTCAGTTCATAACATCTAGCTGAGTCTCCGTATAATTGAGTTCGGAAATTTAAAGTGTATATGAAATGAAAATTAAGTTTGTCTAATTTGGAAGAACTCTTGAAATGGTGAAGTAACATCTTCTACAGTTTTTTCCATAGCTTACTCCGTTCTTGAGATATTGCTATTTGTTTGATATGTAAATGATCACACTGCATACGTCACATTGTATAATGAGTTGTTGTAAAATTAGGAATGTCGTTGAAGTTATCGAACAAAGTCATACGAAACTGGGCATGTAGGTGTATTTGTCTCATGACTTTAAACAAACACAGGTTCAAGCGATTTAACAGACAAATATCAATGATATACACGGTTTCTCAACAACTTATTATACAATGTGACGTATACAGTGTGATCATTTACATATCAAACAAATCTTAATATCTTAAGAACGAAGTAAGCTATGGAAAAACTGTAGAAGATGTTACTTCACCATTTCAAGAGTTCTTCCAAATTAGACAAACTTGATTTTCATTTCATATACACTTTAAATGCGATGCAAATGAATACTATCAGTCTTTGCGTGATGTTATGAATTGAAATGAGTTTTATCCCGATTCAGAACTGAGATTCGAAAGTCGTGTATTACACCTCTCTTCCTCGATAGAAACCTCTTTTCAAGGCATTGAAATAACGGTTAATAGTTTCGACGTCTTTAAGAAACCTTGGGTCCAGTGTCAGCATCATCTTTTCCACAGCATATGAAGCCTAGCTGTGTCACAGCGGCCCTAACTCGGTACGAGTAAGGTCTGTGAACACTTGCGTCTTTGCTTGTTCTCGCTGGGAGAGACTGGGAAAGATTATGGAGCTAAATATGTTATACAATTATTGGATGAGGTTGAGCATGATAGCTTGTGTTATCAACGCCGAGGTAAGTGTTATCTGCCGAAGCCGAAGGCTGAGGCGGATAATACAAACCGAGGCTTGATAACACAAGCTATCATGCGATAACCGAATTCAATAATTGTTTTATTATACAATCATAAATGTAGAAGCCTTTAGAAAGTTTTATACAAAGTTAGATAAAAATAGTAAATTCATACCGTCATCAGTTTGAGGTTCGCTTACTTTTTTCTCTTTCAAATACAATTTTCTCTCTCAAATACTGCTTTAAACTCTAACAACTGTATGTGTTGCTCGCTAACATTTGAAGCTGTAGCTTGTTTTACCTTTGTTTTGCCGAGTTAAACGGAAAAGATTAGGTAAAAAGTCCATTCTGAATATCGAAAATAAAGAAAAGTATTTGCAATTACCGTATAATCGGCCATTTCAGCGTCTGGATCATGTTTTCAAACATCGTTGGCCGTAGGAAGCTGCTCAGCGTGTGTATCTGAAGCTCCGAAAAGAGTGACTTTTCATCGGGAATATTTTAGTTTTATGTTAAGAGTTCGTGGATACTTTGCTCCATATATCGCCGATATAGTCTTTTATTTTCCAAGTGCATTTATTGGGCAAGAATATAAGAAAAAGGTATTGGCAATAAAAATTAAATTTGTCCCATTTGAAAGAACTCGTCGAATGGTATAAGAAGACCTTTTGTAATTTTTCAGCCATCTTGTAATATTGGGTCTAATTAACTGGGGAACTTGGTGACGTCACAAGCAGGGTAAACCTGATGAAACTACTCCGTGGGTGACCAAATTTCCACGGAAGGCTTTTTAAATGTTGTGGGTCAATTTAAAATGGAAATAGCGCAACAAAATCGAGTTTCTAGCTCGTTGGCAAGATAAAAATTTCACTTTACCCTGCTTATGATGTCACATGCATATCGAAAATAATTCCAATGTGGCGGACAGCACGCTGTTTTGGCCGAAATATTTTCAAAACCAAAACAGACACGAAAAAATTGTAAAAGGCCTTCTTATATCATTTGACGAGTTCTTCAAATGAGACAAACTTAATTTCAAATGAGACAAACTTAATTTTTGTTGCCAATACCCTTTAGCTAATAAGACCTGAACTGATAAAGTTTTTCGTCGTGATTTCACGAGCAAAACAAATGTTGTTGTTTTTTCACCTGGTTTTTTTTATTGATGCATCTCACAAAAGCCCGGTTGTACATGGCTACGTTCTTTATAGCTATACAGTAATATATTCTTTGTTTCAACCATATTTTGATTTTATATAAAATACGCCACAAAAGGGCTTTAAATTTCCGTGTTTGGATACTCTGATCCAAATACGGGTATTGACCAATCAGGGCACGCGTAGTATATATGTTATTTTATAAAAGTTGACGAATCCATAGATCTGTCGTCGACAACATATTACGACTTTTCTTAATAGAAACTGAATGGTGAATTGGTGGATTCGGTTTTCTTTGTAATCTGCGTAGCTAGAAAATGCAAAAACCAGAAAGGCAATAAAATATAGTAGAAAGCATTATCAATAAATAGCATCAGCTAATAGTCTTCATATACCATTCATGGGTTTTCATGAACGCTCTTGGCTAAACAATTACAACGGCTCCAACGGTTTATTCTATCGCAGATATGTTGACAGATATGTTGACCATACTTTCTGCGTTTTTCATACTGAAAATGATGTCATGTTATTTGTCAACTACCTCAACTCGCAGCATGCTAACATTAGATTTACGTTTGAAAAAGAGGAGAATGGCAAACTACCTTTCCTAGATGTTTTAATTACCAAATCATCCGACACGTGCAACACATCAATTTTCCATAAGAAAACCTACACAGGCCTACTCATGAGTTTTCTCAGTTTTTCTCCTCTTACTTATAAAACCGGCTTTATAAAAACTCTCATTGACAGGGCTCGAAAAATTAACAATACCGTTAGTGGTTTTCAGAATGATTTAGATAAACTCGCTTTTACACTTCAACGCAATTCTTTTACACTTCACATAATTAATCACACCATCAATAAATACTATGGTATACCAACTCGAACGCACCAAATACTACAGATTCGGATCTGCCAGCAGATAAACAAAATATTTGCTACTTCAAACTTCCTTATATTGCTTTTTATTCAAAAATTAAGGAACAAAAATTAAAAAGCCTTATTAGACGGTTCTGCACAGACTTACAAGTCAAACTTGTCTTCTCAACATATATAAGATAAAAAACCTTTTCTGTTTTAAGGATCCTATTCCTAGTAATCTCAAGTCCCTTGTAGTTTACCAATTTACTTGCGCGGGATGTAACTCTCGTTATATTGGCGAAACTACTCGTCACCTTACTACAAGGATAAAAGAACACACTTCTACCGATAAAAACTCGCATATCCATAAGCATCTAAAGAAATCATCCTCCTGTAAGAACCAATACTCTCAATCATGTTTTAAAATGTTAGACTCCGCTAAATCCGTGTTTTCACTTAAACGTAAAGAAGCCTTACAAGTAGTTACCCGTGAAAAATTCACGGTCTTAAAAAAGAACATGTTTTTAGGAAAGTCTCTTTGTTTAGAGACACAGGTAGCGGCAAGATCAACATAGGATTGTTGAAGTGACTGGATAGGGCTCCTGTTGCCATATAGAGTCAAGAGTCATGCACTCATGTGGGCTTGTGGCAGCTTCGGGTTTGATTCGGTTATTTTGTATATTCTTCCTTTCAAAATTAACATAAGAAACGTTATTACAACTTCTCCTGTCATGTTTCATGGTTACAAGTACTTTGCCCCCGCTCTGAAAAAAGCGTAGCGGATGGTGGTAAGTACTTCATGTATGCTAACAACAGCGCGTTAACAGCACACGCCACCTGTGCAGCCTAATGCAGTCTAATGAGGTCTAATGCAGTATAATGCAGTATAATGCAGCCTACTGCAGTCTAATGCAGCGTAGTGCAGTGTAATGCAGCCTACTGCTGCCTAATACAATGCAGTGTAATGCAGCCTACTGTAGTCTACTGCAGTGTAATGCAGTGTAATACAGTCTAATGCAGCCTAATGCATTCTAATGCAGTCTAATGTAGTCTAATATGCAGGTTAATGCAGACTAATGGACTCTACTGCAGTCTACCGCAGTCTACTGCACACTACTGCACCTCACTGCAGTAGTTTAGCATAGTACAGCCTAACGCCGGAGCACGGGTGGCGTGTACTGTTAGCGCGCCAAAACGTTAAGCCTGGTTAGACGGGGTTAGTACTTGGATGGGTGACCGCTTGGGAATGACCCCGTGTTGTCGGGCTTGGACTCGTGTGAGTAGAGTTGTAGCTGATCTCTCCTGTGCTTCGAGGGTTTTTCGCCGGGTTCTCCGGTTTTCCTCCCTCTACAAAATCAACACCTAACATCTTAGCTGTGATCTGTGGTCTGAACTGTGTCGTTGGCGGCTGCTTGGAGCGCCTTTGATATGCCTCGACACGGCCACGTTGATCTGTGTCCTTCGCAATTCAGCCGCTGGCTGCAAGTAAGGACGATTAGCCACCCAGTCATTCATTCATTAGACTGTATTAGACCTCATTACACTGCATAAGGCTGTATTACACTGTATTAGACTGAATTACACTGTATTATAGACTATATTAGACTGCATTAACCTGCATTGGCTTGAATTAGACTGCATTACACTGCATTACACTGCAGTAGGCTGCATTACAGTGCATTACACTGTATTAGACTGTATTAAACTGCATTACACTGTATTAGACTGCACTAACCTGCATTAACCTAAATTAGGCTGCATTACACTGCACTGCACTGCATTAGACTGCAGTAGGCTGCATTAGACTGCATTAGACCTCATTAGACTGGATTAGGCTGCATTACACTGCATTACACTGTATTAGACTGCACTAACCTGCATTAACCTAAATTAGACTGCATTACACTGCATTAGACTGCAGTAGACTGAATTACACTGCATTACACTGCATTATTACACTGCATTATTACACTGCAGTAGACTGCATTGCATTACACTGCATTAAGGTCTTCGTTAAGGTTTGCAGGGTCATTTCTGTAAAGCACTCTCAATTCGTCAGAATTTATGCCACAAAAATAAAATAGATATCGTTAGAAAGCTATGAATTTGTCGAATACAATGGTGTCTTTGGTTTCGCGATAAACACAAACCGTTAATAGTTGTGAATTTTTTAAGTAAAACCAGAGGGCTTCACTCAGGGCGGCTTAAGAACGAAGCGTTTCATTTTGTTCAAAAATTGTTTTCGCAGTTCAATTCCGGGATAAATGTCCAGCAAAACGGTGTCAGCGTTTTTTTTAATTTATTGCCTGGTTTCGAATTTATGACTTATTTTGTCCGAATGTTGGTCGAAAAACAGCATTTTTAACTTTGGTCGTCAATAAAATCGGCAAAACTCGACATATCAAAAAACGCTGACACCGTTTTGCTGGCAATATATCTCGGAATCAAAGTACAAAAAAAGATTTTGAACAAAATAAAACGCTTTTTACTCGAGTCGCGCCGAGTGAAGCCTTCTGGTTTTAATTAAAAAATTCACAACTATTAACGGTTTGTGTTTGTCGCGAAACCAAAGACACCATTGTACTCTACAAATTAATAGCTTTCTAACGATATCTATTTTATTTTTGTGGCATAAATTCTGACGAATTGAGAGCGCTTTACAGAAATGACCCTGCAAACCTTAACGAAGACCTTAACCTTCATTAATCGAAATATAGTTTAGGTTAAATCATAGCCACTGGAAAGGGAGAGGGCTGTGAAAGTGGGCGTGACTGAGATTTATGTTATTGTTCGCCAAATTCAAGATCACGTGACGTTGAACCTGCATGATTGAGCACTAAAAAGCAAGATTTTACATTAGAGCAGCGAGGCGCGTACCTACAAGTGCTACAACGAAGTTCTTCCGTGATGGTTTCGATATAAATTCCACTTCATTTGGACATTATATGCATAGATGGTCCCTCATGAAAACTCTCTTTGTAAAGAATATTTAATAAAGTGCAGTAAATTCGAATAAACGATCAATGGTCGGACACAACACGGTGAGAGCCGAGGTAAAATAATGATACAATACTGTTTTGCCAACAGTACAACTAAAACTAAAATTCGCTTTTGTCTTAATATGAATGGTTGTGCTAAATTATATGTCGTAAGTTGAGTTGCCTTCATTGAATATTAAATGCACTAAATGTCTGGTGTATTGCGTTTCATAAACAACGGTGAGGACTGGCAATTGTCGTATGCGTATCAGTTCATTAGAATAACTAAAGTATTAAGAAACATTGCCATCTGACAACAAAAGTGCAAAACTCCGATTTAATAATGGCACGGAGACGAAAAATGCTTTTCGACTGCGTTGTTCCTTGGTTTTCTTTTATTAATAATTCGTAGACATGCGGCGATTTATGATAATTCAATTTATTCACACTATTTTTAATACGTACAATGAAAAATACAAAGTTTACATAGTGATACATAAATAAATCAGAGTTAGATATAAAACAAAATATTTTATGAAAGAATATACATATGTGAGAGTGTAATTAAAGTATAAAGCTTTCGAGTTTAATCACTGCCTTGACATAGTAAATAAGTTGGGGATCAGCAGAGGATGAAATATTAAGATCGTGTCGAAGTAAGAAAATAGACATTGTATAATACGAGAATGAAGTTCAGATCAACCTTGGTGACTTAATATTTTTTACATTGAAACAGAAAGGGTTTTTAAATCACTGGGAATCAGTTTCCCAGATTTTTGTAGCTGAGAATCTTATAAATGTTTGTTTACAATAATTAGTCCGGCGGGGAGAAAATAGTTCGCCCCACGGCTAATTTGCTCACAATGCGTTGCACAATTTGAGTGAATTATTTGAGTGAGCCATGCATGAGTTAGCGCTTGATACGATTGTGTAATGTGCAAGGGATGATCATTTTAATGTCACGATAAAGTCCATCATGAAACCGAACGCCGATCATCTACACAACGATGCTCCACCATATATATTTGTTTACGTCTTATTTGAGAAATGCGCGACTTAAATATACGGTCCTGTTAAAACCAATCCGATGTTTTTGAGGTGATTTCTTTGTGCACACAATCATATTATTGAATAAACTAATATCTAAAATTAACGCAGAATCAATGTAAAATATAAAATTTGTCATAAAAATGACGGACTACAGTATACACTATACAGCACCTTCGCTGTCTTAAGTTCGTAGGTCGTCAAAAACCGAATTCCTACCGAATTTTGTTAACGAAATACAAGGGTACTCCTTTGGACTTGTAAATATCATGTTTCTTGTGGATTTTTAGAAGTCACCATAACCGACATCGTGCCGTTTAACGAAGAACAAGGTTATAATCTAATGTAAGCCATATAAAAGAATACACTGGCCATGCCGGTTCAAGATCACGTGACGCTCAGGCGGGAAATTTTTAACATCAAACCGGAAGTTCTATTGTTTCAGAGCGGAGTTTCACAGCCCTCTCCCTTTCCAGTGGCTATGGTTAAATATTCTGCCAAAACAGAGAACGTAGGAGTCTTAAGGTCAATTTATGCTTCTGAAGACATTAATTGTGCGAAGCGTCGCCGCGCGAAGTTGAGAGGTGAGACATGCTTTACACACAAATTTACGCCGTTTTTGTCGTGCGATGCTTCGCATGATACATGTGTTTGGAAACATAAATTGAGCTTAATGTTTCAAGCGAAGGCCATTCGTCAGAGAGAAACGGAAAGAGTGTACACAAACAATGAGCTTAAATAAGGAAGCTAATCATGTGATCAAAAATTAGCAAATCAGATAAATATAACAATAACAAATTGATAATGAGATAATAAGGCATTATGATAAATTGATAATGAGATAATGAGATGCAGACATAAACAGTGTTTTCACTTAATTTATCTATTTTTTACTCTTGCTCATCCTTTTAACACCCCCTCCTTTTTCTTCTCATCGACCTTGAGAATAGCAAATGTCTTTCGCATCTCATTATTGATTTGTTATTGTTATTTTGCTCTGATTGGCTAATTTTTTTGCATCTCATTATCAAGTTATTGTTCATCAAGCTCAATGCTTCTTTGTGCTGAGCCCCCGCGGAAAAATTTAGTGCAACTTCTTCGGAAAAATTTAGTTCAACTTCTTCGGGAAATAAAAAAAACCCAGTACAATGCTAATCTCTGATGCCAGATTTCAATGTCAATCTCTGATTCCAGACTTCACCCAATATACACTTTTAGGGGATTGTTATTTCCAGAAATCAATAAAGTTCTTGAAATGTTATAAAGAGAATGTGTTACTTTCTGAACTGAAAGTAATAACTGAACTCTTCTGACATTGTGATACCAAAGTTCCTAAAATGTATTCATACTGCTGTTGATTCTCTCTGTTGACTCTAATACAGGTTAATGCAGTGTAATGCAGTGCAATGCAGTGTAATTATGCAGTGTAATGCAATGTAATACAGTGTAACACAGTCTACTGCAGTCTAATGCAGGTTAATGCAGTCTAATGCAGGTTAATGAAGTCTAATGCAGCCTAATGTAGACTAATGCAGTGTAATGTAATGCAGACTAATGCAGTGTAATGTTGCAGTCTAATGCAGCCTAATGCAGGTCAATGCAGTGTAATGCAGCCTAATGCAGTCTAGTACAGGTTAAGGCAGTCTAATGCAGTCTAATGCAGACTAATGCAATGTAATGCAGGTTAATGCAGACATCGCTCCCAAAACCCACCCGAAACACAATAATAGGCATATATGAAGTACTTACCTTATCTGTGGTAATATAATCCAAAATGGCCGCCAAGTTAGCGATGGGTGAACATTTTGGTCTTTTCGAAAGTGAAAACGCTAATCTTTTCAAAAGCCATACCCCCACTGCACACTGTCGAACTTTAGGCTTAGTTTTTGTAGTGGTTTGGTTTCGATGGGCCCGGTGGTTTTTTAGCTTTTCCGCGAACGGACAGACACGGCTATTAATATATAAATTAGACGCGTTATATCCTTGTTATTTTAATTATCATATCGTCGTATATATAAAAAACATTTGTCGTTTACTTGAAGTTTATAGTAAATTTAGTGCTATTAAGAAAATATATATGAACATATATATATATATATATATATATATATATATATATATATATATATATATAAGTGAGTTATGGTTCACGAAATGTTAGAGAGTGCTGTTGTCAGCGACGATCGCATGTGTGAAATTCATTCAGATTGTTCCAAGCTACACTGATGAGCTGTAGCACAGCGAAACACCGTGTCTGTAGATTTATATATATATATATATATATATATATATGTATGTAAATATATATAATATATATATATTCAGCTGAACTTCAGTATCGTTTGTTACATTGGCGGTACAGCTTTCCTTATTGTGACATTACCAGAAATTGATGACAAAATGGCCGCCGCTTAGGGCTATAAAATGGCATCCAAATTTGAATAGTAAATATATAGAGAGCAAATATTAAAATACAAATTCTGCTAATTGAGTATCTCGCCTACTATTTGCCGACCTCACTATTTAAGCAACAGCGATTTTCAAATTATTCACTTCCTTATTTGTTGAAATCAGGTATGTCTACGATCCGACAAAAGACTATATCTCTCGAGCTATCGTTTGTCAGTGTTTGAGCCTCCATCATTCATGATGAGTTTAAAATGCATATTGTCTTGTTGTCATTACAAGTCGGGTAGTTGTTAAATTAGAGGTATACAACTTCAGTCAATTTGGTCAATATGTAATCTGTTACATGCAAGATAAAGGTTCCTCTATCAACTCTCGAACATTTGACCAAAGACGCCGATTTTGAAAGTATCAAACAAAATCCTACTGCAATCCAGTGGTACATGACCTGCTTATTTGTTTACTATTTTCAACAAAATTTGGCGGATCGTATATATATACCTGGTTAAAATAAATAGGCGACTGAATGATTGGTTAATAGTTGTTGTTTAGATCAGGAGGTCGGCAAATAGTAGGCAAGCTACTCAATAAGCAGAATTCTCACTTCAATATATTCGCCTTATATATTTACTGTTCAAAATGGGACGCCATCCTCTAAGGAATATATGTAAATTAGCTTTCAAGCGGTGGCCATTTTGTCACTAATTTCTGGTAATGATACAGTTGACTCTTTCTCACCGATAAAATGCTATCCTTTGAGCAATGGCACGATCGCCACAATAACTGATTATTTCTATTTCTTTTGTTTGTCGCTTGGGCTTTTTTTCAGTGAACGTTGAAAACCGAGCAAAAAAAATACATTGTCTCACACAATTAGTTTAGTTTAACAACTTTAATTCAGTAATTTACCAAATAAGGCTTGACACGAACGGGAGAAGTCCCATGCAAGGTGTCAGCCAAAACTAAAAATATACAAACTATTAAATATTACAAACATTTAAATAGATAAAATTAGGTATGATAAGGACACGTCCTACACAAAGAATAGGTGCAGGGTAAGTCAGGATCAAATATTGTTATCAAAAGTTCCTTGTAAGTCTTATACAGAAATGTTTTAAAGCTACTAAGAGTTAGAAATGTACTAGGTGGAGCTATCTTAAGAATAAAGTTCCATAGATTAACAATTCTGTTAAAATACGATGATTTCAAGGTGCTGGTTTTGCAGAAAGGGATCTGCAAGTACAGTGACGAGCCCCGTCTTGTTCGACTACAGACAATAGGTATAAAAATTTCTGTATCAAGGTCAATTAGACCACATCTACATTTATAATAAAAAGTCAAATCTTTGATCTCTCTATCATAAGCAAGAGCCTTCATTTCTTTAGGAAGAGAAACTCTTGATGTTTAAAGGGAAAACGCCAAAGCTAAAATGATGTTTAAAGTATTGAGAGAAATTGCCAAATTGGAACCAAAATCACTCAGATCTTTTCGCCAAAAAACGTGAAACTGCAATTTACGACTTAATATGACTTAATATGTATTTGTTGACATTAGCGTGTTCAAATACGTAGCTACTCATAATAACTCATTTCCAGTGGATACAAAAACTTTTATTTAATCGTTGAGTCGCTTTCAGCCTTTATCCAAATACAGTTCTAGCTCGGGATTCGCAGGCCCTTCCCGTTGTATTTGGCTAAAAGCCTCGGCTCTCGGTAGTTAACTCTTACTATTTGTCACATACTGTAACTATTGCATTTTTCATTACTTTTTTGTTAGGAAAGTGACAGAATTGGTTTAAGAAGGATAGTGTGACTGGAGAAAAAAGAATCGCTACGGATATAATTACGAACTTTTTATGCCACACGAACTGTATAAACACGATCTGTAGAACGATGCAGAAGTTTAGAAGGGAAAAAACGTAAGTTAAAAAGATGCACATGTTCACCATAGAAGATCTACAGAACGCTCTTGATATCGCCAAAAAAATCCAGAGTGAAGAAAAGGATGAAGAAAACAAAGAATTGCGAAACAGTTTTGTTGATCTGCTTAAGACATCTGAGCTGGGCTGTAAAGCTTTTGAAACTGCTCACGCACAAAGGAAGAATGGCGACAATGGAAAAGGTGAATATCAAAAGACAATGAACGACTATCGAAAAGATTTGAAGATTGCGTACGAACAGGCATTTTTGTACTACGCGAATGGGGAATACAAGAAGGCAGTTGGCTGTTGCCGCGAAGCCTTGGCCACTGCTCAGAAGATAGGCGACAAAGTAGGCGTAGGAGCAGCTTTTTCACTTATGGGGGTAGCCTACAACAACATTGGTGAATACCAAAAAGCAATTGACTGCTATCGTAAACACCTGGAGGTTGCTGGAGAACTTGGCGACAGAGAAGGAATGGGCAACGCTCATGGAAATATGGGGAATGTGTACAACAGTATTGGTGAATACCACAAAGCAATTGACTGCTATCGTAAACAAATGGAGATTGCTGCAGAGCTTAGCGATAAAGTAGGGATAGGCGCAGCTCACGGAAATATGGGAAATGCGTACTACAATATTGGTGAATACCAAAAAGCAATTGACTGTCATCGTAAACAAGTAGAGATTGCTGAAGAGCTTGGCGACAAAAGAGTGATAGGCGGAGTTCATAGAAATATGGGAAATGTGTACCACAGTATTGGTGAATACCACAAAGCAATTGACTGCTATCGTAAAGACTTGGAGATTGCCGAAGAGCTTGGCGACAAAGAAGGGATAGGTAGAGCTCACGGAAATATGGGAAATGCGTACTACAGTATTGATGAATACCACAAAGCAATTGACTGTCATCGTAAATGCTTGGAGATTGCCGAAGAGCATGACGATAAAAGTGGGATAGGCACAGCTCATGGAAATATGGGAGTTGTCTACGACAACATTGGTGAAAACCAAAAAGCAATTGACTGTCATCGTAAAGCCTTGGAGATTGCTGAAGAACTTGGGGAAATACATCAGGTGGCAATTAGAGAAAGTAATCTTGGACTTTGTTACCAAGATAATAATGACATAGTAGCTTGCTCATTCTTCGCTAAGTCAATGTTAAGCTACCAGAAGATCCGCCGTTCTGGAGTTTTTGAAGATGAATTAAATACGTCTATGTCGAATCTGTTTGCTGATATCCACAAAAAATTTCTCGAAAGTCTTTTGAATCTTAAACAAGTCAAATCGGCCTTGTTGGTCTCGGACAGTGGGAAAGCGAAAGCTCTTTACGACTTAACAACAAGATGTGTAGACGTTGTTACGGATCTATCTCTTGATGAGAGTTTTAGTATTGCAATCCAAGCAATTGCCAACGATCCTCGTTTGAAAACAAACGAAGCATTTCTTGATATTGTTTTGTCCGAAGTGATGTGTGTGATGCGAGATGAAAATATTATTTCCTACACGTTTGATCATCAACATGATCTACACGTATGGGTTATTTCAAGAAAAGGTATTTTCCACAAGACATGGAAAACAGCGAACGGTATGTCGACGAAAATCTATGGGGAGACGATCAATCGTGGGATACAAGAATGTTTGATGCGAAATTTGCCCACAAATCTTTCCTATAGTCCAGGACCAGCAGAGACGTACAACTTTGGTGGAAATGCAAAGATAAGTCATCTTGATCATCCATTGATTGGTAGCAAAGATGACCGCGGGAGTAAGTTCACTCGAGATTTAGAAGAAAGAGTTGAATATTTGACGAGAATTGACAACACAAGCTCGGAAACGATAAAGTGTGATCCAAATATCTCGGTCCTGAAGTCCTTGAAGGGAAGATACAACTTGGATGGCTCAACTACAGATCAACACGGCTCCTATAATTCTTCTCAGAAGAGCAATGAAGAAAATGAGGAAGATACGAAAAAGGTAGTTGGATGGTATTCGTTGGAAAGACCAAATGTTAATCAACCTCGCGTGATAAACGGTACTGATCACCGAGAGCCTCAACTGAAGCAGGACACATATGAAACAAAGCTAGAGAAACTATATTCAATATATATTTCACCTATCGAAGAATATTTGGTTGGCTCAAAGATTCTAATCGTCCCAGAAGGCTCGTTATTTAAGGTACCCTTTTGTTCTTTACTCAACTCGAAGAAAGAACATCTGTGTGACAGATACAGTCTACAGTTCACCACGGCGTTACATGTTCTTAATGCCAGCTTGTCGAAGCCCTTACCGAAGATTGGACCGGCTCTTTTTGTTGGAAATCCAATTGTTGGAGATGTCAGATTTGACGACGTGCTCACATCGATACCTCAACTCGCTAACGCCAAAGTCGAAGCTAAAGAATGCAGTGAATATTTCAACGCTGCGCCATTGTTAGACGAAAAGGCTACAAAGGAGAATGTCCTGAAGAACATGAAAAATGCAAGTGTCATTCACATCGCTGCGCATGGGGACATGGATCACGCCGACATATTCCTCGCACCAAACGAAGGAGCACCAATTCCTCCGAGCGAAGAACATTATCTCTTAACGGCTGAAGATGTTGTTGAGTTCACTCTTGAAGCTCGTCTTGTAGTTTTGAGCTGTTGTCACAGCGGTCGTGGTCAAATATCCGCTGAGGGTGTTGTCGGTATTGCCAGATCTTTTTTAGGGGCTGGCGCCCGTTCAGTTTTGGTGTCGCTTTGGAGAATCCTAGACGCAGAAACTCTGGAATTTATGAAGCTGTTCTATGAGAAAGTCATCCAAGGTGTGTCCGTGTGCGTTGCTCTACAGCAAACAATGATTGAAATGAAGAAGAAATACGGAATGGAAGCGTGGTCGTATTTCCAAATAATAGGAGAAGACATTTCACTAAGCAAGGACGAAATTGAAGAAATTCGTCGACAATCTTCAGCAAAGTAAACAGAAATATTAGAACAACTTATATATTATCGTTTGAGTACTTGTATTTGCTTAAGTTTTGTCATATACTGAACTTTATAGATAATTTAGTAGCAAGGACGAAATTGAAGAAATTCGTCGACAATCTTCAGCAAAGTAAACAGAAATATTAGAACAACTTATATATTAGAGAACGAGTAGAATTCGAAAAAAGCTTCACTTATAAACAAAACGGCCGTAAGATGGGAAATCTTTTATTCAATTTTTATTTTGTCTAGAAGTACTTTCCGTATGAGGAAATATAGCGTTCTTATTAAATTAATATCTCATCATGTTCCAGAGATATTCAGGTTTTTGTAACATGCAAATGAGATGCCATCTACTCCACACAGATCAAACGAACTTCCCCAAATGAGGAATATATCAAGCAATAACTGTGCACATTGCAATGTACCATTTGTATCAGAACAGCTTCAAAGTTTCAGCCCAATCTATTCCTATATTGTCTCCGTAGACATTCCCCCTTTCCGGAATTAGTTACGTCATAAGGATCTTATTTGCATTTCTTTAAAACCAAAATATCATTGGAACAAGATAGGAAATTGAACACGCTAAGAGGCTATTATATATTTTAACATGCAACACTTCTAAATAAAATTAAAATTGGGATAGACAATTTTGGCATCTTACTGCCCTTTTAAAAATCTTAGTAAATCAAGCAGGCTCACGCCAATCGAGACATCACAATTTTTAACTAGGTTTCACCGTACTAGGTTTCACCGTTTTGCATTGGAATCTGAGCAAACGACAGTATCACCCAACAGAGCTGAAACCATGCACTCCACGTGACTAAGTTTCCTATCAAGTCTTCTTACTATCGTATCTGGTATCAAGGCGTATGAATTTTCATAACAATGAGGCGCCAAATTTACAGTTGGCCTCCTCTTTTTCGTTTAGTTTAGTTTAATGAATTTTAGCTGCAAATACAAAAGATAATACACGCATGTACATAAAATAATAAAGTAAATAGCAGCAGAAAAGCAACAGGATAGATCCAAATTGATAGCAGAACTGAAGAGAACATTACATTATAGAATATTTTTGTATTATACTTTATCAGTTAATCCCGTTATATGTATAGTTTATCGCCGCTGTAGTCCTTTATATTGGGATTGTTACAGTTATAGACATCTGACGAATGTCCGTGAGTCAGCTACGCAGTGCTATAATTTATGTATTTGTATTTTGTTATATAGCTAGGGTTTCGCTGGATACAACGATGACTGTCATTGGCTGGTTTGTGGTCACATGACCTTAGCCAATTGAATGTATACCGAGCGGGCAACAATTGAGAACTTATTGCCTGCTCGGGCAATAAGATTTCAATTGTTGCCCGCTAGGACTTTGAACTCCTCACGGTATCTTATAAACTAAAGCTTGTTTGGTACGAAAAAAAGAATATTTATAGTTCTTTAAAGCATGTTTGAAGATTAACTGAAGAAATGTATTGCTGTTCTTTTGACCTGAGACTCATATTTGTTTTGTTGAAGTGAAATTACGGAGCCAGGCGAAATGTTTTGGTAAGTCTTTCAGTTTGTCTTTTGTGTACTTTTCCTTGACAAAAGTCAAAATTATCAGCGAAACTCAAGCTATGTAAGAAAGCACTTAATGTCTGATCCCTTCGGCTCGAGAAACATTTAGTCTTGTTTTCCCTTGAGTCTCAATGTTTCCCTCGACTTCGTCTCGGGAAACATCAAGACTCTTGGTAAAACAAAACTGTTTCCCTCGGGAGCAGACATTAAGTGTATGATAGTCCTTTATATTAGGATTGTTACAGTTATATATAGACATCTGGCGAATGTCCGTGACAGCTGCGCAGTGCTATAATTTATGTATGTGTTTTTTATTGCCCTTGTAGTCCTTTAATATATTTAAGATTGATACAGCTATCATTTATGTATATGTGTTTTATTGCCCCTGTAGTCCTTTAGATTGGGATTGATACAGTTATAAGCATCTGGCGAATGTCCGTCTAGTTTGTCTTTGTTTTTTCCAGTTTTTCTTAATTTAAAGCAATGTCTGAATGTTTTGCTCAACATTTTTCTTGTCATATAACACTTGATATATAACAAAACACTTATTTTCTGGTACCTCGGGAAAACAGTGTGTTTTGTGGCCCCTCGACTGCTCGTTGTTGCCCTCGCCTTCGCCTTGGGAAACAACGGCAGTCTCGGACCTATGACCAGCAGTCAAACATTTCGTGGCAGTCGCCGCCATCTTACGTAGTGGAACATATGACGTATTGCGGCCTTAGAACTTGTTCCCAATCCCAAAGTTGACTGGCGTAAGTAATCTTGACGAGATTATCCGGGGGGAGGAATATTAAGTACTCTGTGCCGGGGGCACATACTATACGGCGCCGAAGGAAACAGTGTGTTTTGTGGGAATGCCCTATTCAGTTTATTTTGAGATAAGTGACTTCATGTAATACAAAAGTATCGGGCATCCGCAGTCCAGTTATACAGCTAAATCAATTAAGGTTGTCCTGGCCAAAGCCAAAAGGCTAAAGCCAAAAGGTCAAAGCCAAGCGCGAAAATGCTCGTTAATAATCCTCAGAGAGGCAAGTTTGGTTTATTTGTATGAGTTTGGCCTATAAATATAGTAAATGTGTGCTTCGCTATTTAAATAGTAATCCACATCGTACTTTTCGCGCTTGGCTTTGACCTTTTGGCTTTAGCCTTTTGGCTTTGCCCAGGACAACCTTAATTGATTTAGCTGTATATAGAGGTCAGTGGTGTGGACGGACCATGCGCGGTTAAGATTGTGGGGCACTGGGAACAATATAGTTCTTGACAAAAAAGATTTCAACCAGGGTTGCCAGTTTGGCCTTTTTTCGGCCAAATTTGTCGATTTTGGCTTTTTTGAAAATCGTTTGGCCGGCAGAATTTAAATACTTTTGAAGAAGTGTTTGAGAATACTTTTCGGTTGTAAATAGATTATTTATTCCGGTTGTAGATTGCGTTAGGATATAGTTGATTTCGCTAGATTTTCATATTGATAATGATATCTAAGACACGGGAAAGCGAAGACTTCTTGTTTTGTTTTGGGAAGATTGATCCAGCTATACAAATGTCTTTGGTATATGTCTCCCCATTTGTAGAGATGGCCAGCGGGTATTACACTTACTTCAAATAAACAGTGCTCGCATTTAATTCAGTTTCATCGACATAGTTAAGTATACTTGTATACTTGTGGTTGCCATTGCAGATATATGAAATAGTTAGTTATTTCATCCTTAGATGAAAAAGTTGCGTTTGCTTTATTTCAATACTATGTTGACTTTTATATTAAATTTTCCTACACCATATTAGGTGTGATTTTTTTATCGTAAAAATAAAACGGTTTTTTTTGTTTATGCTATATAGTTACTAACTATATTAGTTGATGATGTATTTCGTATGAGTAACTCAGTAACGAGTTATGCTTGTTCTCATTACGCGCTATACAAAAGTAAAAAGTGAAAGAGAGAAATGTGGTTATTTTTTACCCTCGTTTATGCTTATTTGTGCCTTTTTCTCATTATTCTTTTTACCTTATTTGTACTTATTTGTGCTTTTTTACGCTTTTTTCTCATTATTTTTTTAGCTTATTTATGAATATTTGTGTATTTTTTTTATCCTCACTTATGCATATTTATACATTTTTCCGTTTTTTTCTCATTATTTTTTTAGCTTTATTGTGAATATTTGTATTGCTTTTTATGCTTTTTTTCTCATTATATTTTACGGGTTTTTTTTCAGACGGTTGATATGAAATGTTCTCTTCAAGAGAGGTTAGAGATAGAAGCATGTATGCACGATGTTCACCATTCCTGTGTCTTCACTACTGAAGATGATGAAATGTGGATGTAAATTAAAGAACAATAATCAGACGTTAATAATCAGACATTTTTTAAATTTTTTAAAAACAAACAAATCGAAAGTTTTTGTATTATATATTGTTCATTTAAAATATTGTTCTGAATATATTGTTTGATTTTTTATATAATTTCATATAATATATATATCACACCAATTCAAATCACTGGTTCTTGTATATATATGTTCTTATATTGTTCTTGTTCTTTAAACGGTTTTCCTTCTACGCATCCTTCCTTTCCTCCGTCTACATAAATTTCTTTTTCTTCTTTTTTATACCGCGGTTTTTTCTCCCCGTATATTTCTTGACGAATATAATTTATCTCTTTAAAATTTTTTGCTTCTCTGCTTTTGCATACTAGTATCAGCTCCCCATTTTTTGTAAGTTTTGTCACCCACCAGTCGTCGTTGGATAAAATCCAATCTTCTCTTTTTTCGTTTTCGTTCAACCACGTTTCATTATAGTACTTTAATGACATCTTTATTTTTTTTTTCTTCGGATTTGGTCTGATTGGGTTTTTACTTTCTTGAGTTTGAAATGGAAAATTTGATGAAATTTCAGATCTTTTTATAATCGTTACACATCATATTTGGTAAACGGATGTTCTATTCCATACCATATTTGGGTATTGGGCAAACGGATATTATATCTCATACCATATATGGTATTAAATGGATGTTCTATCCCGCAACATATTCGGTAAACGGTTGACAACATTCCATCCCATATATAGTCTATGATGAAAAAACAACAAAATTTCCATTCATCTTTAATTCCAAATATGGGTAAGAGATAAGGGTTAGATCGATTATAAAAAAAAGGGGAGTAATTTTTCATTCTCAAACTCAAAACATAATCGAAGAAAAAGAGAAAGAATGAGTAAATTATCACTGGTATGCTACAGCATAAGATGGTCGGTGGCCGGTCAAGTCAAAATCGAGGATTGGTAATTCGAGAACGACTGGCAGTTAGCGTGTCAACCAAAAATTGCGAGCGTTCGCCGTTAAACGCTATGCTAAGGTAAGTCTTCAAACACCTGCGAAAGTCACACCTACGTATCCCCGACATCTCTTTGAACAAGACGCCTGGCCAAGCGTTCAATCGGGCTCCAGTAAAATCCAAGTGAGTACGTACGTGGAAGTCGATTGGGTAAAAGGTGCTGAAGTACTATCAAAGCTGCAATAACATACACATGCACGCAGGTTATCACATGCAGTGTTATGATCTAAAGTATAAACAGATTGTCATTGGCGAGCAAAAGTCGGAAAAAGAAAGACTAATGCATGAGTCAATTCTTTCTGTAACCATCCTCCCAGGAATCTCGGTATGAAGAGGAGACATGGAAAGTCTGGTAATTAAACGTTTAAACGTTTCTTCCTTCCATGTGTTCAAAATGGCGATGAAATTAAAAGATTTTTTAGGAAAATATTCCGAGTGTCAGCGTACAGCAAACGTCACACCTACGCATTCCCGACATCTGTTGATCTAAGCCCCTGAGCGTTATTATTTGCAAGTTTTATTAATAAGGATATTCGAATGCACATTTTAAGAAAGAAATTGAAAAAAGAAACACAGAAAACTAGTAAAAACACGTGATTTCGTTGAGGCCGCCATCTTGGATTTCCAAGAATGCCTTGCTCTGCACATAAGTCATAACAAAAAACAAAATTTGAAATTGTAGTTGCAACTAAACAGAAATAAGCTTAAGTTTGTGCTTAGAGATTGTTTTCTGCAATTTATTCATAATAAATAGCTAAAAATAAAAAATAATAAAATCTTTTTACCATAGCAAATACAAAAATTTGTAATCTCTTTGTTATTTGCTTTTATGAAACGAAATTTTACAGAGTTGTTTACCTAGTACTATTCAACGAAACTGACCACAAAAAACAACTGTTTGGACTTAAACATGCTTAAGATGGTTTTATAGAAGAAAGTTATAAAAACTGATTACACACCCCCCCCCCCCCCCCCCTAAAACGTTTTGCAGTGTAGATTTGTGCCTCATATTCTAGTTCCTTGCAGAGCTCTAGTGCTGATAGTTTAAAAGTTTTACACTTGCAGCATTTGTGTATCCGGATTTCCCAAAAGAGTTGAAGACTGTAGTGGCGGATACAGGATTTTTTTTTTGGGGGGGGGGGGGCAAAACAGGCAATACTTACTACGTCGAAGGTGTGACAAACTTCCAGGGGGGTTTTGAATTTTAGGGTCTCTGAAATAGCATTTCCTGCATTTTGAGGGGGGATTTGAAAGAGTTTTGAAGGATATAAATTACCAAACAAAATACGAGTACACCATACCATACCATCATACAAGGCATACATCATGTAGGAGGACATGTCGTCATTGTCGTGGACTCATGGGGATATGTTTTATAAGTTTATGTTCCAAAATTACTATGTATATTCAGATTTCAGATTGAGATTGTATACAATACGTCTATATAATCGTGATTCTTACTGTTTTAAAATTGGGGTTTCAAATTTATAAGATATTAACGTATCATGATGTCCAATCTTATTGCAAAGGAGAGGCCACAGCTACGGCCTGTATCAATAAGCACTGTTATACAATATAATTTATGCACGTTTTACACACGAGTGACTTGCATGATTTGTATAAACGCTAGTGTATCGCTGTATAATCCTGTATTGGTTGGGACAGGGAAGGGGGGTGATTAGTCACCCCAGTCACCCCCCTGTATCCGCCCCTGGACTGGTAAAGAGCATTGAGCGCTGATGTTCTTGGGATCGTTTGGATGAAGGGACAGTTTTATTGTGCTTACAACACTATAGGAACACTATAGGAAGACTGGAACGCTAACTCCATAAACAGGCCCTTATGATTGGATGAAGCCAAAAATCTTTAAATGTTAGTTTTTCTGAGTTTTGAGCTGAAATACTTAACGCTGAACGTTGGGCTGTATATGAAACTGAAGCTATTGAAAAATGCTATTTGGTATAGAAACTTCAAGAGTTTAGTCAATAGCTTCAGTTTCATATTCAGCCCAACGTTCAGCGTCAAGTATTTCAGCTCAAAACTCAGAAAAACTACAATGCAACAAGTTTCTTAGTGTTATTTCCCAACGAAATATGGCCGAACATTTACCACATTTGAAAAAGTTTAACATAACGAGGAAACTTATGCTATACATTAAATTGAAGCCAATGCTATTTCTAAAAACATACGTACACAATGTATTTCAACTATTTGTTGTTTTGGAGTAATTTGTTATCGTCCCAAACAAAATATATGGCAGCATGAAAATTAAGTGACTTGAAGCACGGGAGCTACCTGCAAAGGGACTGGCACTGGCTTCAAAACCCCCCCTGAGTTATCGTTCCAGTCTTTTTAGAGTTCAATGGCTTACGCTAGCAAGCAAGAAATCTGTCCCTCCAAACGATCCCAAGTACCCTAGCGTTCCTAACCCGTCACCAGTCTTCCACTCTTTTGGGAAATGGTCAATTATATTACATTTATTGTAATATTCTAATTTAATGCAAATTAGGAATTCTGAACTCATTAGAACAAACATCTTCCCCCTCCTGAAAATTGTCCACTGTCTAATACGTCTCAAGAGTAACACTAGTTCCGTGTAAGAAACTAGAATGAAGCACGAATCTTAATATGGCACTCTTATTTTAATAATACTAGAAAATACCCAAAATGCATTGCGGTACGAAAGCCAAATTAAAACAGCCAAATGCCAAAACAGATCCATACGTAGAACGTAAAGACATTTGTGACAATCAAGTCTAGGACATAAAAAGATGAATTTATAAGTTTTCGGAGCTTTTTATTTCGCTTTTTTAAAAAAACGTAAAAAATGACCTTCCAACAATGACCTTTGCAACACGTTGATTGGAATGGTCAAGCTTAGTGAATAGCATCAAAATGCTGCCTATAAAATTTGACGAAAAGTCACCAATTTTGGTGTTATTATATATAACCGATGACGAGTTATCGTAAAAAAACACACAACCCTATTCCCCCCGGCCCGGATAACGATTGCAAATCCAGTTGTGCCTTTGTAAAAGAATCCAGTTGGTCAATAATCATCACTTTTAAGGGGTCGTTGATCTTTTGCGAGGCCCTTGTAAACAGTCCCTAAGACTACAAATGACGAACTGCGGATACACATCGCTGTATAATATCTCAACCTGACCCACATACATGTTACCACTACGACGCACTATCGGATTGGTCGAGCGCCATTGCTCATTCAGAGCACAGAGACAGGTTTGACGTCATTTTCATTTTATATAGTACAATCCATGCTCTGTTTGGTTAAATCTCACATAATCACTGGCGTATTTGATTGCGCCATCATTCGTCAGCTGAGGCTGGGACACTTTGGTTCCCAATATAAAAGAAAAACAGGGACAATAAAACACACAATACATAAATGAAAGCACTGCGTAGCTGTCACGGACATTCGCCAGATGTCTATAACTGTATCAATTATCTCAATATATATAAAGGACTACAGGGGCGATAAAATACACATACATGAATGATAGCACGCGTAGCTGTCACGGACATTCGCCAGATGTCTAACTCTATATAAATGTAACAATCCAAATATAAAGGACTACAGTGGCGATAAACTACATATAACGGGTATTAACTGATAAGGTAAAATCACTAAATTATAAAAATATTCTACAATGTAATGTTCTCTTCAGTTCTGTTCAGTGGTGGGCTGCCCTCTGTTCATCAGCAGTTTAGCTATCAATTTGGACCTATCATGTTGCTTTTCCGTTGCCATTTACTTTATCATTTTATGTACATGCTTGTATTATCTTTTGTATTGGCAGCTAAAATTCATTAAACTAAGCTAAAAAGAGGAGGCCAACCGTAAATTTGGCGCCTCATTGTTTTGAAAATTCATACGTATTGATACCAGATACGATAGTAAAAAGACTTGATAGGAAACGTAGTCACGTGGAGTGATTTCAGCTCTGATGGGTGATACTGTCGTTTGCTCAGTTTCCAAAACGGTGAAACCTAGTTGAAAATTGTAATGTCACGATTGGCGTGAGTATGCTGGTTTTACTAAGATTTTTAAAGGGACAGTAAGACGCCAAAATTGTATATCCCAATTTTGATTTTATTTAGAAGTGTTGCATGTTAAAATATAGAATAGCCTCTTCCCTTGTTCAATTACCCATCTTGTTCCAAAGATATTTTGGGTTTAAAGAAATGCAAATAAGATCCATATGACGTCACTAATTCCGTAAAGGGGGAATGTCTACGGAGATAATATAGGTATAGATTGTGCTGAAACTTTGAAGCTGTTCTGATACGAATATGGTACATTGCAATGTACACAGTTATTGCTTAATATATTCCTCATTTGGGGAAGTTCGTTTGATCCGTGTGGAGTATATCAGGGTCTTAGCTAGGATCTGGAACTTGGGTGTCCAAATTGCCAATCTGGCAGTGTACTTCCCGGCAAAGCTGCAACTTCCCCCCCCCCAAGGGGTATTCTAAGGGCTAAAATTTTAAATTTTGGGAAGTAACCATAATGCTCACTGTCATCAATGTCATCAGATTCGACTGAACATAAGAAATCTGACAACTTTCTTTGTTCAGTTTGTTGACTTTTACGACTCATAATTCTCCTCCGTTATTCATGACACGAGGCATCGAGGCACAAGTTTTGTTTATATCTGGTGCAGACTCCTAGAAACTAGAGAGGGTGCCTGCTATTGTTAAATGTGCGTGCACCCCCTAGCACTATCCGACGATTCGAACGATGGGCGATGCATTCTAGGCTCAGATTCCAGCCGTTGGGTCAGGGATAGCGGACGCACCAAGACACAACGGCCAGAATCTGAGCCTAGATGCATTCCTCTGCAGTGCGCTTGTGAATGTCAAAATACATGTTTTGTGCACGATAACAGTTTCGCTGATGGCCGATTAGTGCCACCAAAAATACTAGAATAATGAAAGGTGCCCTTTAGATTCTTTACTGGCCGTCCAAAAGGTGTCAATATAGTAAACAGCCGTCCAAAAATCGTCACTTTATCAACTGGACGGCTGGCTGGCTAAGACCCTGAGTAGATGGCATCTCATTTGCATGTTACAAAAACCTGAATATCTCTGGAACATGATGAGATATTAATTTAATAAGAACGCTATATTTCCTCATACAGAAAGTACTTCTAGACAAAATCAAAATTGAATAGAAGATTTTCCATCTTACTGCCCTTTGATTTACAAGTGAAGCTTTTTTCGAATTCTTCTCGTTCTCGTGTTCAGATAACTATATATGTTGACACTTCAAATGATTTTATCGTG
The DNA here is from genome assembly GCA_035771165.1 of Paragorgia papillata. Lineage (NCBI taxonomy): Eukaryota > Metazoa > Cnidaria > Anthozoa > Scleralcyonacea > Coralliidae > Paragorgia > Paragorgia papillata. The sequence goes on from JAWNZC010000236.1 coordinate 191,360, forward strand.
CCTAAGCCACAATCAATTTAATTTAATTTTAAAATGAAATTTATATTAACCTCGATTGCTTCGTCATTACAGACGTCATTATCTCGGTCTTTTATGTACGAACCTCGGGGTCCGTACTGTCAAGACCTCGGGCTGATTATTCTCCGCAATGACTACACTGTCGGTTAATAAGAAGTTATTATTGCTAAACTTTGAATATAATGTAAGGGATTTTTAAATTAGTTAATTTCAACCAAGGTTGTCATGCTCACGCCAGCAAGTAAGTTTCCTGTCCAGTCTTTTTACTAACCATGATTCAACAAACATCTAACAACATCATTCGAACTCCTGATAAAATACTCCTCCTCATGTATACATTACATCTAAGTTATCTATAAAGTTCAGTATATGACCAAACTTAAGCAAATACAAGTACTTAAACGATAATATATAAGTTGTTCTAATAATTATGTTTACTTTGCTGAAGATTGTCGACGAATTTCTTCAATTTCGTCCTTGCTTAGTGAAATATCTTCTCCTACTATTTGGAAATACGACCACGCGGCCATTCCGTATTTCTTCTTCATTTCAATCATTGTTTGCTGTAGAGCAACGCACACGGAGACACCTTGGATGACTTTCTCATAGAACAGCTTCATAAATTCCATAGTTTCTGCGTCTAGGATTCTCCAAAGCGACACCAAAACGGAACGGGCGCCAGCTCCCAGGAAAGATCTTGCAATACCGACCACACCCTCGGCGGATATTTGACCACGACCACTGTGACAACAGCTCAAGACTACAAGACGAGCTTTAAGAGTGCACTTGACAACATCTTCAGCCGTTAAGAGATAATGTTCTTCGCTCGGAGGTTTTGGTGCTCCTTCGTTTGGTGCGAGGAATATGTCGGCGTAATCCATATCCCCATGTGCAGCGATGTGAATCACACTTGCATTTTTCATCTTCTTCAGGACATTCTCCTTTGTAGCCTTTTCGTCTAACAATGGCTCGGCGTTGAAATATTCACCGCATTCTTCAGCTTCGACTTTGGCCATAGCGAGCTGAGGTATGAATGCGAGTACGTCGTTAAATCTGATATCTCCAACAATTGGATTTCCAACAAAAAGAGCCGGTCCAATCTTCGGTAAGGGCTTCGACAAGCTTGCATTAAGAACATGTAACGCCGGGGCAAATTGTAGGCTGTATCTATCACACAGTTCTTCTTTCTTCGAGTTGAGTAAAGCACAAAATGGTACCTTAAATAATTTGCCTTCTGGGACGATTAGAATCTTTGAGCCAACCAGATATTCTTCGATAGGGGAAATATATATTGAATATAGTTTCTCTAGCTTTGTTTGATATGTGTCCTGGTTCAGTTGAGGCCCTCGGTGATCAGTACCGTTTTTTACTCGATTTTGAGTAACATTTGGTCTTTCCAACGAATACCATCCAACTACCTTTTTCATATCTTCCTCATTTTCTTCACTGCTCTTCTGAGAAGAATTATAGGAGCCATGTTGATCTGTGGTTGAGCCATCCAAGTTGAATCGTCCCTTCAAGGATTTCAGGACCGAGATATTTGGATCACAGTTCATCGTTTCCGAGCTTGTGTTGTCAATGCTCGTCAACTTTTCTACTATTTCTTCTAAATCTCGAGTGAACTTACTCCCGCGGTCATCTTTGTTACCAATCAATGGATGATCAAGATGACTTATCTTTGTATTTCTACCAAAGTTGTGCGTCTCTGCTGATTCTGGACTATAGGAAAGATTTTTTGGCAAATTTCGCATCAAACATTCTTGTATTCCACGATTGATTGTCTCCCCATAGATTTTCATCGACATACCGTTCGCTGTTTTCCATGTCTTGTGGAAAACACCTTTTCTTGAAATAACCCATGCATGTAGATTATGTTGACGATCAAAGGTGTACGAAATAATATTTTCAACTCGCATCGGAGATATCACTTCGGACAAAACAATATTAAGAAATGCTTCGTTTGTTTTTAAACAAGGATCGTCGGCAATTGCTTGGATTGCTATAGTAAAACTCTCACCAAGAGAAGGATCCGTAACAACGTCTAGGCATCTTCTTGTTAAGTCGTAAAGAGCTTTCGCTTTCCCATTATCCGAGACCAACAAGGCCGATTTGACTTGTTTCAGATTCAAAAGACTTTCGAAAAACATTTTGTGGATATAAGCAAACACATTCGACAAAGACGTATTTAATTCGTCTTCATAAACTCCAGAACTGCGGATCTTTTCGTAGTTTAACATTGACTTAGCGAAGAATGAGCAAGCTATTCTGTCATTAATCCTTAAGCGGTAAGAAAGTCCAAGATTACTTTGTATCATTGCTACCATACGTATTAACCCAAGTTCTTCAGCAATCTTCAAGGCTTCACAAAAGCAGTCAATTGCTTTTCCGTATTCACCAATGCTGTTGTACGCATTTCCCATATTGGTATGAGATCCGCTTATCCCTCTTTTGTCGCCAAGCTCTTCAGCCATCTCCAATTGTTTACGATGACAGTCAATTGCTTTTTGGTATTCACCAATACTGTTGTACGCATTTCCCATATTGGTATGAGCTTTGCCTATCCCTTCTTTGTCGCCAAGCTCTTCAGCAATTTCCAAGCCTTTACGTTGGCAGTCAATTACTTTGCGGTATTCGCCAATGCTGTAGTATGCATTTCCCATATTTATATGAGCTCTGCATATCCCAGCTTTGTCGCCATGCTCTTCAGCAATCTCCAAGCTTTTACGATGACAGTCAATTGCTTTGTCGTATTCACCAATGTAATTGTAGGCTATCCCCATAATTGCAAAAGTTGCTCCTTCGTATATTTTGTCGCCTACTTTCTGAGCAGTGGCCAAGACTTTGGGGCAATAGCCAATTGCCTTCCGGTATTCCCCATTCTCGTAGTACAAAAACGCCTGTCCGTACGCAATCTTCAAATCTTTTCGATAATCGTTCATTGTCTTTTGATATTCACCGATTCCATTGTCGGTATTCTTCCTTTCTGCGTGAGAAGTTTCAAAAGCTTTACAGCCCAGCTCAGATGTCCTAAGTAGATCAACAAAACTGTTTCGCCATTTTTTGTTTTCTTCATCCTTTTCTATATTCTGGATTTTTTTAGCGATATCAAGAGCGTCCTGGAGTTCTTCTATGGTGAATATGTGCATCTTTTTAACGTACGTTTTTTCCCCTTCAACACTACATCGTTGTACAGATCGTGTTTATAAACATCGTGTTTATACAGTTCGTGTTCATAAAGATCGTGCTTATAAAACTTTCGTGTTTATTAAGTTTGTGTTTATAAATTTCGTGGTTATAAAGTTCGTGATTATAAAAAGTTCGTGTTTATAAACTTCGTGTTTATACAGTTAGTGTTTATAAAGTTCGTGTTTATAAAATTTTCGTATTTATTAAGTTCGTGTTCATAAAAAGTTCGTGTTTATAAAAAGTTCGTGTTTATTAAGTTCGTGTTTATAAAAAAATTGTATTTATAAAGTTCATGTGTATAAAAGCTTCGTATTTATGCAGTTCGTGTTTATGCAGTTCGTGTCTATACAGTTCGTGTGGCATAAAAAGTTCGTGATTATATCCGTAGCGATTCTTTTTTTCTCCAGTCACACTATCCTTCTTAAACCAGTTCTGTCACTTTCCTAACAAAAAAGTAATAAAAAATGCCATAGTTACAGTATATAAGAGTTAATTACCGAGAACCGAGGTTTTCATCCAAATACAGCCCGGAGGGCCGCAGGCTCGGAGGGCTAGCTGTGTTTGGATAAAAGACAAATTAAACTGACTCAAGTATTAAATAAGAGTTTTTGTATCCACTGCAAAGCGCAGTAGAAGATAGATAGAACTACGTTTTTAAACACGCTAACGTCAACAACTACATATGAAGTCATATTAAGTCGTAATTTGTAATTTCACGTTTTTTTGGTGAAAAGATCTGAGAGTGATTTTAGTTCCAATTTCTCTAAATACTTTAAACATCATTTTAGCTTTGGCATTTTTCCTTTGAACCTCAAGAGTTTCTCTTCCTAAAGAACTCAACGCTATTGTGTTTTCTAATGGAGACAATGTATTTTTTTTTGCTCGGTTTTCAACGTTAACTGAAAAAAGCCCAAGCGACAAACGAAATAAATAGAAATAATCACGATGGTTCCATTGCTCAGAGGATAGTATTTTATCGGAGAGAAAGAGCCAACTGTATCAGATCACGATGAATCCTATATTGCTTTGCTACACTAAGCAAAGTTGTACCGCCAATGTAACAAACGATACTGAAGTTCTGAATACATACACACACACACACACACACACACACACACACACACACACATATATATATATATTCACCGACACTGAGGTGAATAATTGTTTTAGCATATACCTCATAAATGAAATAAAAGTTTAACATTCTTATATTTTTCGGTATTTTTATACAACACACGGCCGCTAGCAACTTGGGCACTTGGCGTACTCGATATTTGTCGACAAAACAGTTTTTACAACTTTTGAATATATTAATGGCTAGAAAATTTTAAGGAAACATATCTGTGGACACACTTCTACCTAATTTTGTTGACTTTTCCGTTATTCTACTACATCAGCCTTGTTTATGAACAAAATCTTCTGCTTCGGTAAACACAAAGCAATCTTGGCCGCCATTTTGTTTTGCCTGTAGGCGAATAGTGCAGGATATCCCGAGCTAGAGGAACCAATCAGATTGCGTGAAAAGCACCATTCATCTGCGAGGTATATGCTAAATATATATATATATATATATATATATATATATATATCGAATATCGAATATTAAAATATTTGGCGCAAATGTTGCCCATTATGAAGATTTTTAGCTGATGCTATTTATTGTTGTTTATAATGCTCTACTGTTTTATATATTGCCTTTCTGGTTTTTGCATTTTCTAGTTACTCAGATTACAAAGAAAACCGAATCCACCAAAGAAGTGAGACATTCAGTTTCTATTAAGAAAACTCGTAATATGTTGTCAACGGCAGAGCTATGGATTCGTCAACTTTTATAAAATACCATTTATACTACACGTGCCCTGATTGGTCTGAATACCCGTGTTTGGACCAGAGTATCCCAACACGGAAATTTAAAGCACCTTTTGTGGCGTATTTTATATAAAACCAATATATGGTTGAAGCAAACAACATATTATAGTATAGATATAAAGAACGTAGCCATGTACAACCGTTTTTTTTGTAAGATGGTTTTGTAAGTTCAGAGAAAAAGTGCATTGTTTTATGCTCATGAAAACACGACGAAAAACTTTGATCAGTTCAGGTCTTATTAGCGACTTAACGGAATAAAATTGTGCATAAATATCTCTTATATTCTTGCCTCATAAATTCAAAAATAAAAGACTATCAGCGATATATGGAGCAAAATGGCTACGAACTCTTAACATAAAACTAAAATATTCCCGATGAAAAGGCACTTTTTTTCGGAGCTTCAGATACACACGCTGATCAGCTTCCTATGGCCAACGATGGTTGAAAATATGATCCAGCCGCTGAAATGGCTGATTACGGTAATTGCAAATACTTTTCTTTATTTTCGATATTCAGAATTGACTTTTTACCTATTTTTTTTCCCGTTTTACTTGTCAAGACAAAGGTAAAACAAGCTTCAGCTTCAAATCATCGAAATATGAAATGTCACTGGTAGTTGGCGAATTTCGATAAAATATATATTCTCATCATGTTTTTTTTTAGACTAAAATACCGTTTAGAAAAAAGTCAGTTATTTTATAAAAGAAATACCTAATGGTTTTCCATGTTAGGATACTGTGATCCAAACACTTTTCGACTTTCGAAAAGCTAAAAAACAATCGCCTAGCGGCTCGTGTTTTTGTTACACTTTTCTCAAGTCTCGCAAAATCCCATGTGTTTGGATCACAGCGTATCCAACAGTGGCGTGGTGGCAGGAGGGGCCGGGGGGTAGTGCTGTGCAAACTCCGGTTTTTCAGCTCCGGCTCCGGCTCCGGCTCCGGCTGCTTTACAGCTCAAATATCCGGCTCCGGCTCCGGCCTCCGGCTTCTTTGGTAAGTTGGGTCACAACTGGGGATAAAGTCCAACCGGATATTATTCTGCTCAACTTTGTCCCCAGGGTCTTTTCCTGGTGAAAGCCGCGAAACTGTCAAGCGACTCAAGCAAACGCAATGCGACAACTAGCAATGTCAGGAATGATAAAAACTTTATAGAACCGAATAAAGTTACACTACTACAAATAATAAAATACAAAGTATAAATTGCCAAAGATTTTTAATTTTTAAAACTTTTTATAATTAAATTTAATGAACGCTAAGCGACCAATGTTGCCTGGAAGGAGTGCACAACGCTTCTTTGAGACGATATTCCCCGTCAACGAGAAGACTCGTTCAGAAGTAACAGAGGATGGTGGACAAGAAAGATATGAGAGAGCTAGACGCGTCAAAGCAGGCCATTCGTTTTTGTGGCGATACCAAAAAGTAAACATAAAGCTAATATAAATGGATATTTCGTTACTTCGACAGCACATGAATACAACAGACTATGAACAGACATGTGTAGTGACGCAGCGCATAACAAATGCAGCGTATCAAAGCATGACGCTTGCGATTGTATTACGGACATAACAACTTTTCCTGTGACAAGATAGATCACAGACATAATAACTTATTACAATTTGGTCGTTTGTGATAGCCGAAATGGTTTGACACTTCAGATGATATGCGCATTCAACAAATTCTATGTTGCCATTATTTGTAACCAAAGCATCTTCGAAATTGTCACATTTCTTGTCATTCTGAATTTCCAGCCGGAGCTGGGAGAACTCCGGCTCCGGCTCCGGCTGACCAAAAAACGCCGGAGCTCCGGCAGAGCTCCGGCCTCCGGCGCTCCGGCGCACAGCACTACCGGGGGGGGGGGGGGGGGGGGGAAAGGCCACCCCAGCTGGGGTTGCAGAAGGGGCGCCAAAACTAGCAAGGGCGCCAAAACTAACAAAATAAACCAGGCTATTTCTTTGTATAGCTATAGGTCTTCAATTGGGGGATATAAAGATCTGAAATCTGTACCAAAGCTAATCTGGCCACCCCAGCCTGAAACTTGCCACCACACCACTGGTATCCAAACATGGAAAACCTTAGGTATTTCTTTAGTGACTCCTACAGGTGCCGATGCACGACGAAGCGCGGATATAATCAACTAGAGGACATAGCAGCTGACGCGGGAAAACAAACAGACAGCAGTGCCAGTGGAAGCACTATTACACCTCTCTTCCTCGATAGAAACCTCATTTCAAGGCATTGAAACAAAAGTTATTGTTTCGTCTTTAAGAAACCTTGGGTCCAGTGTCAGCATCATCTTTTCCACAGCACATGAAGCCTGTGTCACAGCGGCCCTAACTCGGTACGAGTAAGGTCTGTGAACACTTGCTTGTTCTCGCTGGGAGAAGACTGGGAAATATTATAGGGCTAAATATGTTAATTACTCGGGCTACTATGGTAGGCCGAGTCAGCACCGCTGCCAAACGTTTTGCGCATGCGCGACGTCCGAGCGCGTCCTGAAAAAAAGAGCGGGAAAACACTGAAATATTTAGACTGGTCCGAGAGTCCAACAAAAAAGTTAAAAATATAAGCATACTACCAAAAAGATAAGGTAGGTAATTTGTGCATGGCTTCTTTGTCAATATTGTAACATATTCTGAATTTACCCCTTCGTAATTTTCTTTACCCTTTTTTAAAAACACAAATGAATAGTCGAGTCTTACTTAGTCTTCACTGTCTGGTTGTTGTCGCCACGGCTAGTTCCCACTTCTCTTGCAATGTTACTCTAGCGAATTCACGCATGCGCATACGCTTGGCAGCGGTGTCGGCCGAGTCTAGGTTTCGGCTCCGTTTCTGTTGTTTTCCGGTGTCACAAAATTGCATTTTTGCACAATTTACTTCCTGTAATGCATTGCGACCGTAGGCGGTAAGGCCATCGGCATCGAGTACGATAGCCGAGTTCTTTCTTTTCAGTGTGTTCTCGAAGGATTTTTGCTGAATAATATATAGCCTAGATTCAAGTGATCCAAATACTTTTGGTGAGTGATGTGGCTAACAACTATGCTGATCTTAAATATGCTCACAATGCTTACAACTGCACACGCCGATTGCAGTAGACCTACAAAGATGAAGACTGACGAGCCATATCGAAAGTGGGAAACTGAAAGTGCTTATATAGGGTCTCAAATTTGCAAATTATGAGAGTATTATGAGAGAAGCACAAAGAAGGTTTCTGCTGCGTGCTCCAACGACTACAAAACGTAATAAGCACCGAATAATGTTGGATATTAAATGTTGGATGTCTAGTCGTCATGCAGGTGTCTTATTACATTTAGAAATGTGTGTTTCAAAACATATTTAAAGGTGCAGTCCAGTCCGTTCTGCACATGACCCGAATCTTTGTTTATGAGGACCCTCAAACATGACATTCGTAGATAATTACATGAAGTACACAGCTCAGTGTAAACCGTTAGGAACAACATGGCAGAAAACCAAGCGATTCGGCGAGGATATCTCTTCGGATTTCTTCTATTTCTTCTGAAAATGTTTTGTTTTGGGTACAAGTATATAATGAAGAGGAAGCAAGAAAAGCTTACAATCTTGAATAAGGTATCAGTATATTTTTTCTAAATAGAGATGTAAACATTAGTTTGTACATGCGCAGAACGGACTGGAGAGCACCTTTAAATATTGTGTGTTAGTACGATTTTTAATGAATTTTATATCGAAATGATCGCTGGAATCTGCCGAATCCAGCACCATAGGTTTTGTCTACTGAAAGTATTAATGGCCAATGGGCCATATTTTAGCCATTAAGATTCGTTTATTAAACTGATTATTCGCTAAACGGGCTTGTTTACGCAAATGCTCATGGAGGGGCGCGTGTACTTCATATAAGGCCATATATAGAAGACCCCGTTCAATTTGTCAAAAATTGTGGTAGTTTGCTTTAAAGTGCCTATGCAATGGTTGGGGATTTTACATATTTAAGATAATTGGAACCTTCTGAGAAGATTTGTAATATATCTTCCTTTTCTAAAATGTCATCTTCATGGACTTTTTGGCTGTTAAAGTTGACGGAAGTGACGTCAAAGGAGGAATCTGCAAAGTGGTTTTATATAGACACATTCCTCTTTTGACGTCACTTCCGTCAACTTTAACAGCAAAAAGTCCATGAAGATGAAATTTTGGAAAAGGAAGATATATTACAAATCTTCTCAGAAGGTTCCAAATATCCTAAATATGTAAAATCCCCAACCATTGCATAGGCACTTTAACAACGCAAGCTGTTCCTCAGGTCACAGGCGGCCCAAGCGTACACCCTGTATTCGAAATCATTTTGATTTGTCAAAGTGCTAAAATGTTGTGGTAAATGTTGAAATAAAGTTTACTTACTTCTCCTGCAAGGTGTTCTTGTCATTTCTGTATAGTACGGCGAGTTTCATAAATTAAATGTCACTGCCGCCCGTCATGTGCTGAGTCAGCACAAATTGTTTACAACTTGTTTTGTGTGATTTTAACGTAAAATAAATGGATTTTCAAAGCAATTAAACTTACAAAGTATACAGGATCTTTGTTTGTACATACATGTGTTACCTGGTCGATTCTCAGTGGAACCTGTGGTCACAGAGGAAGATTTTGAAATGTGCCCGTCTCTTGTACAACTTATTAAAATAGACAAAGGCTGAAGACAAGCCAGTAGTAGTGTCAAAAGGCCGATCCTGGCTCATGCAAATGACGTCATCAAATCTTCGCACAGAATTTCCAAAATGGCCGCCAAGTTTTTTTGACTTCCGGTTTCGAAAGTTTTTTGACTTCCGATCCTGGCTCATTTTTGACTTCCGGTTTCGAAAGGTTTTTTGGGTTTGGTTTTGGGTTTGGTTTTGAGGATTTTTGGGGGGGTGTGGGGTTGCCAAGTTTTTCGAAAGATGGTTGCCAAGTTTTTGGGACTTTTTGGGTTTGGTTTTGGGTTTGGGGTTTAACGAAATTTTTCGACCTAAATAAAATGAATAACAAAAGGAGTAACCTATGCCCAGACAGGGAAAAATGCATGTGGGTGGGTTTTACAACATATCCAGGCAAACCACCAAACATAATATATTTTAACAAAAGTACACATCCAGGAACAGTTTGCAATTACATACACCCAGGCGAAACAAAAGTCCAAATGTTGGTTAGAACAGGAGTATATGACACAGTTTTTTGAATCGAACTATTTTTTTTAAAAAAAATTAAAAGAACAAGAATGAACTCAAACATTGTATATCCAAGAAGATCCATAAACACTGAAAACGAAAATGATAGAAAATTTAGAGAACTCGAAATGCAATATAAAACACTGACTAAAACCTACTCCAATATGCCTGAAATGTTGAAAATCGTAGAAAAATTAGTTACCTTAATGTTCCAAGAAATTTTGGGAGGCTTTTGTTCATCTGCAAGACTTTTAACAATGTTAAGATTATTGCACACCATAAGCTTTTTTGAGGATGATGAACCTAGTTTTGACCCTGAATCCACCGAAAGCAAAATATCATCTAATATTGAATGGAAACTAAGAACCGCAACAAACACAATTGAACACCTGTACAATGGTGCACAAATTGAAGAAGCTGAAGAAGTAGAAAATGAAGATGAAGTGCGACAATGAACTCTAAAAACCATCCCAAAACACAAACAAAAAATTTGAAAATCTTTAACAAAAAAATGTTAAAAATTTTTTTAAAACATACATAAAGGGTAACCGATCTTTTTTACTAAGTCTTTGAATATTTTGTAACTTTTAAACTTTTGATATTTTGGCATCTTTTTTTTTAAAACTTATAACATTTTTTGTTATAATTTTTTTAAAATAAATAATGAGTTATTATTATGGTTATGGAAGACCAAGACGATCATTTGAAGATGGTTCTGACATGGAAAAGAAAATTAAAGACATCGAAAAGAAAATAAAAAATTTGAGTGTGGAAGAAAATTACAAAACTGTTTTTGATATTAACTTAACAAAAGCTGTTAAAACCTTTAAAACAATTAGTGGGACAAAAAGAGTAACCCAAGCACGACAAGGAAACTCTGTTTTATGGCAAAATAACGAAAATGTTGCCCCTACATTTGGCTCAGATGCCATTGGTCCAGGGATAGATTACATTGAGAACAAGGGAGACAACTATATGTGTTTCGTTTGTCCAGAATTCTGTTGGGGAGATGTTTCTGTTTTTGTGGTCTGCACTGTGGTTGACACATCGGTTTCTGGTGATTGGTGTTATCTTATTGGGAATGATAATGGGGATTACGACAAATTTGTTGGTTTCAAATCCTACTCTTACTCCAAATTATTAATTGGTGGAATCCAAGGTCATAATTATTTAAGTTTTCCAATGAAAGCCTCCCATAGTATTTTAAGCAAACATATTGTTTCTTGTCATTGGTTGGGGACCGGATCCTGTGTGTATTTAAATGGTAAAAAGATGGCAGGATCAGAATTTACATCGGATTTAAGGTATTTAGGCAATCCATATTGTTCTGTGTTTTTTAACGAAAGATATAAAACCGCCTCCTCCAGTAGTAACACTGTTCTTAAAGGAAAAATTTATGGGATCAAAATTGTTCATGGACCATTATTGCCAGACGAGATTGTAAAAATTAACAAGGATATGATGAAGGAATATGGAAACTTCATTTGAAAAAACTTGGCAAAAACTTTTAAAATCTTTACCAAGATAAATAATGAGTTATTACTATGGATATGATGACCCAGATTATTCTTATGGAGGGGGTGGTGGTGCTGACGGAGAACCAGGACCACAAGGTGACACAGGTGCAAAAGGTGACAAAGGTGACAGAGGTCCAACTGGTGCGACTGGACCCCAAGGACCAACAGGGGCAACAGGCACAAAGGGGGACAAGGGAGACAGAGGTGACGAAGGTTTGGAAGGACAAAGAGGTTTAACAGGTGACAAAGGAAATAGTGGAGACAGAGGTGCAATAGGACCAACAGGACCAAAAGGTCCAACAGGAACAGCTGCACAAAAAGGCGACAAAGGGGATAAGGGAGACCAAGGTCCAAAAGGTTCAAAAGGGGATAGAGGTTTGACAGGTATGGATGGTACAAATGCCCACAAAAAGGGCGACAAAGGGGACCAAGGTAACACAGGACCCACAGGACCCAAAGGCGACAAAGGGGATAGAGGTTTGCAAGGAACCAAAGGAGACAAAGGGGATACTGGCATTAGAGGACCACAAGGAAACAAAGGCGACAGAGGTAGCTTTGGAACAGCAGGAGCAACAGGACCACAAGGTCAAAAAGGAGACAAAGGTGACCATGGAACAACAGGTGCAACAGGATCCAAAGGGGGCAAAGGCGACAAGGGAGACAAAGGTATGGCAGGAACAGCTGCACAAAAAGGGGACAAAGGAGATCCTGGTGACGATGGTGCGAAAGGGAACAAGGGCAACACTGGGGCAACAGGACCCCAAGGCCCACAGGGTGCCCAAGGCCCACAAGGAAGCCAAGGATCAACAGGACCCAAAGGTACCACAGGTTCAACAGGATCGCAAGGACCCCAAGGACCCCAAGGAACAAAAGGGGATAAGGGAGATCCAGGACCAAAAGGCGATCAAGGAGACCAGGGAGTTCGAGGGTTGCCAGGTGGGAAAGGATCAACTGGGCTAAGAGGATTAAGGGGGTTAAGAGGTGTTACAGGAATTACAGGACCTGCTGGAACTTTTTCGCAGTTGGTAAAATATAAAAAAGATAGTGGAAAAACAAACCACAAAGGAGGAGCATGGGATAACACAAATAACGTTAGCACCCTGCTTTCATTTACAGCAACCCATGATACTGGAAAATATTTAGTCTCATATTGGTTTACACTACAACCGGATGGACACAAAATTGATCAACAATCTAAGCAAACTGGTTGGTATGCCTCTTCCTACAGAGCATATTTTGATCTAAAAACAAACCTCTACCATGGAAGTGTTACAGACAGATCAAACAAACTTTCAGGTTTGGAAACCATAACCATGGGAAAAACATACAACGAAAACCATTCCCACCATATTTTCTGTCAGGGGATTGCAACCATAAAAAAAGGAACCCAAGTGACTTTACACTCTTATTCTGGTTCTGTTGGAGATGACTATACCTTCCTGTTTTTCAATGTTTGGGATGTTGAAATTAATCTGCTCAAAATTGGTTGAAAGAAAAAGAAACCACAATAAAAGAAAAAAGATGACTATGTTTAAAAACCAAAACACCCTATCATCTTTGTTGTACAAAAGTTATAGCAAAGAAAACATTACCCACATGGATATTTTCAACAAAAGATCATATTCTGTAAAAGATGAGGAGGATCTCCTAAACAAATATACAAAAGCCTACACATTTTTGTCAAGATCCGGAAACTTTAACAAATACCTTTTGGAAAGAACAACCGAAATTGGACCTGTCATTGTTGACATTGATCTCAATAAAAAACTTAAGGAACCAAAGCCATTATACACAGAAAAAAAAGGTCCTGAAATTGGCAAGACTTTTCCAAAAAATATTGAAAGATTTTCTTGTCAATAAACCAAGCTTGGACTGTTTTGTTTTGGAAAAAGATGGTTATTTTAAAGACAAAACTTACAAAAATGGTTTCCACCTTCATTTTCCACATGTTTGGCTAACACAAAGGGAGAGACTATACATTAACGAACTTGTGCAAAAGGAAACAAAAATCCAACTTGATAATGCTGTTATTGCTGGCAACTGGTTTTTGTATGGTTCCAAAAAAAGTCCCGAGTCAGATCCATATTTTTTAAGCTACATCATTGAAGAAAAAAGGAACCATGTGGCGAGTCAATATTCTGACCATGAGCTAATATTTTTACTTTCTGTTAGACAAAAGGAGTACACAAAAGTTAGCAAAATATTTCCCATTCCAGAAATCGAACACAAAGAAAAAAAGACAACCATTATTGACTTTAATGACCACAAACAAAAGGATGAGAAAGAGCTAAAAGACTATATTGAACAAATTCCAAATGATGTTGCTGAAGACTACACAAAATGGAGGTCAGTTGGGTTCGCACTGTACAACGAAACCCATGGAGAAGAATATGGGAAAAACCTTTGGCACCTTTTTTCCCAAAAATGTCCTGAAAAATATGATGAAGCTGAGTGCGATAAATTTTGGGAAAATCCTGTTGAAACCAATTTTTCAATAGGGACAATAATCCATTATGCGAGTTTAATTCCTGATAAAAAAAGAAAAAAGCGAACAGTAACTTTAAAAAAATATTTAAAAGCTGTTTGAACAAATTTCAACTAGCTTTTCAAACAAATTTCAACTAGCTTTTCAAACAAATTTCAACTAGCTTTTCAAACAAATTTCAACTAGCTTAACAACTAGCTACCAAACAAATCCAACAAAACCATAATAAATGGAACCAGAACAAAAACAAGAACTAGAACAAAAGCCAGAACAAACCATTACAAAAACCCCTCCTCCTGTTCGTGTTAAAAACCCCAAAAGAGTTGCACAAGGTAAAAAACTCGCTGCAATAAGTAGGGAAGCAAAATTAAGAAAAAAAGTTAAAATGGAAAAGGAAAGAGCAGAAAATGACGTCACTGAATCTTTTCAAAACCCCAGCATATCCACAACTTGTGCAATTCTTGGCACAATAGCTGCTTTAACTACAACTTACATTACCTACTCCAGATGGAAGAAAGAGCCAGAAGAAAGTAAAGAAAATGTTAACAAGTCAAAAACGGTTTTCAAGGATCTTTCGAAATATGATCTTTAAATTTTTTAGAATAAAATTTCTATTCTGTTATGAATAGGAATCTTAATAAAATATGATTGTTCCCACCCACGCAACAGAATGTCTCTTTGGGAGTAAAAACTGGTTCAATATTGGAAAACTAATTTTTTTAATTTCAAAGGGAAGTTATAAAGGTTACAGACTTTGGTTACTGTATAGTAAATACGATACCAAAAATTATAATGAAAACCATTGTTATCAGTTATGGGCAGATTTTGATGATTTAATGCCGGACGATTTTGAAGAAATAGAAGAAGATGAAGATGAATTTTTTAATAACTACTGAAACTTTTGAAAACTTATAACAAAAAAATGTTATAAATTTTTTATCAAATCTTACCAAATCTTACAAAATATTTTTTAAATAATAAATGAATACAGAGAGAGAAGTTGAATTAGAACCCGGTTATAACCGGTTACACAGAAGTTCAATAACTGGGGAACGAGCTAGAAATGTTATTACTTTCAACCCCAATTCTGCTAATGAGGGAGAAGTTATTTACATCCACATTCCAAAACTTAAGCCAGGGACAACATTAGTTCCTGACAAAATGTTCCTCCTGTTTGACTTTAAAAACAAGAACACCAAATCTTGGTTTAACAACAATCTCGCAAAACAACTCCAAGAACGTTTGGAAGTCAGATTTGCAGGGGAGAAGGTTTACGACAACACAGGGGAGAGTCTTTTGGGAACTTACAAAGATCTTTGGATGGACAAACATGAGAGAGCAAACATGATAGAAGATGGCATCGCAACAGAAAACCAGCGAAAACTTATTTCGAAATCTGACGATGCCTCTTCTGACACATATGCTGCTGTATATGGAACAAAACAAAGGATCAAGTTGGACAAGATTTTAAAGGATCATGGATTATATGCGCCCCACAGTATGGCGAATGATTTACAATATATCATCACTTTACCAAAAGCCACCGCCATCATGAAGGCTCAAAGTAGTCAATCTGTGGCTGGTTACACTCTAGAAAATATTGAGTTGGAATATGAAACCATTACCAACTTTGCCTTGGTCCAGGAGATCGAATCATCATACCAAATGGGTCGCGCACTTTCATTTGAACATGTAACCCTAATGAAAACCACACCCTGGGCTGCTGCAACAACATTAATTAACGAGACCATTAACCTGCCAAGAAAGAGTATGAAGGCAGTTGTAATGTTGTTTACAAAGGCGACAAGAAGTGGATCTGAAGAATTTGTGTATCCAAATATTGAAAGAGTCAAAATTACCATTGAAGGAGTCCCAAACAGCATTTACTCCCAAGGCATCCCAAAACGAAGATTGTTTGAAGAGGCTGAGCGACTTTTCAGACATACCAACTATCCAACAATCCAAGCTGATGAATTTTTTACAGAAAACCAGTTTGCCCTTGTTGTGGATCTTCGGTCAATCAATGACAATGCTGTCTATGGAGATGGTACAAAACTTTTGACCACACAATCTGGGATCATGTTAGAAATCAAGAAAAAGGCAACAGCAACAGATCTCAGATGTCATGTTTTCATTCTCTCAGATGGCTTATTGAAAGTCCAGGGAGGGGCATTCCAAAGTGTAAACTATTAGAGAAATATTGGTAACCTCATGGTAAATTTTCATTAAAACTTTCCAAAATAAAATGGAAACTGAAGACCCAAAACCATTTAACATAATTATTGTTGGAATGACGAGTTGTGGAAAGACTCATTATCTTTTAAAAAATTTAGAAGAAAATTACAAAAAAAAATTTGAAAACATAGTTTTAATATGTCCAACTTTTGTATGGAACAAAACATATTTAGAATGGGAACATCTTAATGATCCAAGATTTTTTGTCATCCCTTGCGACCAAGATGAGTCCGAAGATTTTTTAAAATATGTTGTTGATTATTGCAAAGGAACCCCAAGCCTAATTATTTTGGATGATTGTGCTTCTGGACAGAGTGTCAAAAACAGAACAAGTGAGTTGGTAAAACTTGGTTTTGGTGCAAGGCATATGAATATTAGCACAATAGTTGTTACCCAGCAGCTGACGAGTATTGCAAAACCATACCGAGAAAATATTTCAAAACTGGTTACCTTTTACAACCCAAACAGAAAAGACATGCAGGTTATTTTAGATGATTATTTAGACATACCAAAAGAAGAAGAGAAAAAAATAAAAGAAACATTGAAATCCAAAAAATATTCAAAATTGGAGATCAATTTAATCCATCCATATGACCACAAAATTGTTGAACCAGTTGGAGGAAATTTAATAAATCTTTAAAAATTTTTGAAGGCTAAGAATTCTAAAAGTTTTTGTCAATATAAATGAGGAATCTAAGAATTTTGTTGAAAAACGGAGAAACAACAGTAAAATTTGAAGATCCTTTGATCATTGAAGATACAAAATTGATGGTTAAAGATGCAACAGTTTTTTGGGATTACAACAATTTAACAAGTCCAACATATGTTATGCATGGAACAAAAAAAATTAGTTTTTACAATGGGTATTGGACTGTTGGTATGATTATGAGGGTTTTAAAGGAAAATGAAATAAAGTCAGAATTACTACCATACAGCTGCAAAATTAGACTGTACCCAACAAGAAACCTTTCCCTACTTAAACTTGGACCTTTGCTAGGATATCCAGAAACAACAGTAATTAGGGGAGGGGCAAATCTTGTTAGTCCAGAAACAGTTAACATAAATCTTGGAATGAGGTTTGTTTGTATTTCTTGCGAGATGATCGATGGAACTAGGACATCATTTTCAGGAAAACGGGATAGAACAGCTGCAGTTCTTCCAATTACAACAAGACAATTATTGAAGGGATCAGTAGAAAAATTTGCAAACATTAATTCGGAGGCCATGTTAGACAATGGTGTTTACAACGAACTTAAATTCAAAGTTGACCACAATGTTGGCGACATTCTTCTCGAAATTTTCCTATGTCCACAAAATTATGAGACTTCATAAGGGTTTTGAAAATAAATGATTATAGACATTGATCAAATAAAAAACGCTAAAGAAATGCTAAACTATTTGATAAGATTTAAAGCATTTTTAAAAGATGAAAAAGACCAAAACCTAACAAACTTAAAGGTGGCTGTAAATAATTTGATACCTGCTTTAAAGAACTATGTAAAAGTAATTGAAATTTTGAAAATCTTCTAAAACTTTCTTGAAAACTTATAACAAAATTTTGTTATAATTTTTTTAATATATTAATAAATGAATAAGAACGAGGTTATAAATGATCTATATGAAGCAGCTTTGATAACAGTTGCAGCTGTTGGAGTAAGTATGGTTGTTAAAAAGCTAACAGGCCAATCTCTTGCAGCACCAGCAAGTATTAAAGAAACAGCCAAACTTGGTGTTGCAGTTGCTGGAGGATTGTTTACAGTAAAAATGGCACAGGACAAGGGATACATCCCGAAAAATGTGGATCCAAAGAAATCATAAAAAATTTTAAAATCGGGGATCCTAACATGACCCAAAACTTGGTAAAACTTGGCAAAAATAAAATTTGAACTGCAAAAACTTGGTAAAAATATTGGTAAATTTTAATAAAAACTTTCCAAATAAATGGCATCAATGATAGCAGGAGGATTGTTTAATGCGGTTGCATTTGCAGGTGCTGGTTATTTGTTCCAATCATTTAACAAACATGGTTATGCTGATGAGGCAAAAAGACATAATTTGGCAACAGAAAAACTCCAAAAAGAAAAAGAAAAGTTTTTTGAAAATGAAATTAAAAGAAAGGACAAAGTCAGGGAACTGCAAGACGAAATCCGGAATGCAAACTATGACATGGAAGTAACGTCAAAAGCTTTTCAACAACTTCATGAAATTCAGAAAGAAAAACCAGTTGAACCAAAACTTGAAGATTATTACCAACCAAGTAAGGAAATGCAAAAATATATGACCATAACTGTAACACTTTTAGGAGCTGGTGCTGGTTGGTTGTTGGCAGTTGTTGTTTAAAATATTTAGTAAAAAATTATAACATTTTTTGTTATAAGTTTTGTAAAGTTTCTTAAAGACTTGTCTTTCCTTCTTTAATCAGTTTCGTAATTTCCTTGCACTTTCTGATACCACTCATCTCCTCTATTTTCAAAACATTTTCAACACTGAGAGCAGTCCCAAAAACTTTGAATCCTGTTTGGTATGGTCTGTAAGCATTATTTTTTGGGGAATAATTCAAAATATATTTTATCTCATCAAATGTTTTTAGTTCCGCCAAAGTTGTTTTTTTCATTTTTTTTAAAAGATCATCTCTTTGACAGATTCCAATAATGATTTTTATGATGTAATTCATATTATATATTTTGGGTAGAACCAAACCCAAACCCACAAGAGTTTTCTGGGTTTTCAAAAAGAATTTCATAATTTCATAACCAATAATTTTGTCCTCCTTTGGAAATAATTTCCAAAATGTTTTTGTATATCTTTTCAAAATGGGTGGGGGTGGTTTTTTGTGGTTGTATGCATGTAACTTCAATAACATCAAACCACATTTTCCACAAATTATGGATCCTTCAACTTCTTCAGTTTTTTCTTTGCAACAACTACTTTTGTTTTTACATGTTTCAAGTTCCAGAAGACTTTCGTTGAATTCTTTTTTTTCCTCCTTGGTTTCAATAATTGGGTAATAAAAAACATCTAATTTTTGAAATGACATTGCTCTCTTTTATTTAAATTAATCTCGATATTCCTTTAAATACCAAGAAAACCGTTCCGATTGAAGCCCCAAAAACTTCTGGCAATCTGTTGTCGGTTTTTCCAGTGGTTTCGGGAGTAAAAATTCCGGGCTTATATTTTTCAATATCTGTGCCAATATCTTTGCTAATATCTTTGCCAATATCTTTGCTAACAGGTTTGCCAATATTTAAATGTCTGTTAAGCCCAAGAGACATCCCAGTTGTAGCCAGAGTAAGAACATTATTGAACCCACTAATTGGATTAATAAGAATTCTCATGTCAGATGGGATCAAAATTAAACCAGGAGATATGGCAAAATTCAAAACAACATTTGTGGACTTAATGGCCCTCCTCATATTCGAAATAGAAACAGTAATGTCATCCTGTGCTATTGTGTCCTCCATTAACTTTTTAAACACCTCTTGTGTTTGCAAACTTTTAGCACCTTCGCCAACAATGACCCACCTTGTTTTTGCTTGTGCTCCCAAAACACAGTAAACAAAAGATTCTAAGGATTGTTGGAATAATTTTTGACCTAAAAGTGTCAACCCATTGGAATCTTTAGGTACAAAATGTTTAAAATCATCGGAATGTCTTGAACCTGCTGTCATCAATTCTTCATATGTGTTTACCCTTCCATAACTTTCTTTTGTCAACTTTACATATCTGACTTCATATCCAAGGTCTTTCATGTCTTGTGTAAATTCTTTCGCACTTTGTGTTGAGTTACTAATTTTTTTAACCCAAACGTCATTAGGGTTGTGTTGCAAAATTTTTATGACATCATATGTCAAAAACCTTCTAAGTTTGTTTGGATGTTTTAAAAACCTTCTAACCTGAAAAACATAATGATAATGGACAATGCTTGTTAAAAAAGAAGACCGAAATCTTTCAAAACCATTCTTAAAATGCCTTCCAGAAATACCACACAAATAACTTGCAACATAACTGGCAGCAATAGCTGTAAAATATGGAATAGTGAGAAAATCATTTATGTTTGGATTTCTTGTTTTCATTGGCTGTTGGAATGTTAAATCTATGGGATTAAGGTTTACAATAAAATTTTCTTTTTCATTTACAAATATCGTAATTGTGTTTATGTTTACAAAAGCCTTTGGTTGTTTGGAAAAGTTTTGAACTGATCCAGAAACATCCCACTCTTTTGGCCATTTTTTAGATTCTGTCATTGTTTATTTTGGGAACTTTTGGTAAAAAATGTTGGCAAAAACTTGGCAAAACTAAATAAAATGGAAGACAAACTTTTACTCATTGACCTTGAGCTTCGAGATATTTATTATGATCCTGTAACTGGCTACCAATCCATGGAGAAACTTTACCAAGCTGCTGTAAAAGAAAATCCTTCAATAACCCGAAAACTGGTTAAAGAATGGTTGCACAACCAAAAAGTTTTTACTTTGCACAAAACCATTAGAAAACCCAAAAGATATCAGAAAACATTTGTTAAAAACCTTGCCGACCAAATGCAAATGGACTTGGTGGATATGGCAAAATTTGAGTCTGAAAATAATAATCATCGATGGATTTTAACAGGAATAGAAATTATGTCAAGATTTGGTTTCGCTGTTCCTGTCAAAACAAAAGGTACAGAAAGTATGGTGCCTGGTGTTACAAAAATGTTGGAAGAATTTAAAAAAAGATTTGGAAAATATCCAGAGACAGTCCAATTTGACGAGGGCATGGAGTTTTACAATGTTGGTGTAAGAAACCTTTTGAAATCTTTGGGGATAAAATATTTTTCAACACAGAGACCAAAGAAAACTATAATTAAAAAAGATAAAAAAACAGGAAAAGATAGAATAACAAAGGAAGACAAATATCCCCAGACAAAAAAGGCTGCCATTGTTGAAAGATTTAACAGGACTTTGAAAACCAGAATGTGGAAATTTTTTACTTTCAAGGGAAACAAGAAGTGGTTGGATAGTCTTGACAAATTTGTGGGGAGTTACAACAACACAATCCACAGCACTATCAAAATGAAACCAAAAGATGTCAATGATGGCAACCAATCCAAAGTTTTCTTTGCCTTGTATGGAATCCCATCTCTTGAAAAAGATATAAAACCAAAATTCAAAGTTGGGGATCCTGTTAGAATCCAAAAATATAGAAAAAACTTTGCAAAAGGATATGATCCAAATTTTACAGATGAAATTTTTACTGTGTCAGCGGTTTTTAGAGGGAATCCTGTTATGTACAGAATTAAGGATGATGATGAGGATATTTTGGGAAAATATTATGGCGAAGAGTTGGTTAAAGTTGTTGGGGAACAGGTATAAATAAATAATGGCTGATTACAATAGACCTGGAGGCGAATATGAATCCAAAGAAGAAATAGAAATGAAAGAACGGGGTGGTGGTGACGATGTAGACCTTGATGCGTCTAGATTTGCAGATTCATCTTTTATAGAAAATGAAGATGATGCGGATGATGATGATGATATTGAAGATGTAATTCCAGAAGGAATGGAATCCAGACCAAAATTTGATGACGATGAATTCATTAAAAATTATAAAGAAAATATTGCTAAAGAAGAACAGGATACCCTAGAAGCTGAAAATGCTCAACGAGAAGCAAAAAGAAAGGAAGAAATAAAACATTACAAAAGACAACGACGAATTCTTCTAAATGGGGTTAAGAGGTTTTACAGAAGATATTTAGATCAGGAAGTTTATGCAAGAGATGGTGTCATTGAAGGAAAACCAAAAGGAGACTATGACAATGCAAGTAAAGAACTTTTAAAACATTCATTCTTGGTTTTTAACGAAAAAGGAAAACTAACTGGTTTAACCTTTAAGGACAAAAAAGTTATGGTTGCGGATGGTGAAGGAGGGTTCAGAATATCCGGAAGGGCTAGCAGATCTGTTGTTGCTGATTTTACAAGACTTAGAGCACTGGCTGCCATAGAACACAGAAAAACAGCCAATGCAACCATTGAAGATGTTATTGGAACTTTACCTGGTGCAAGTGTAACAAATGAAATTAGAGACAATGTTATACAAGATTTGCAAAACCAAATAACAATGTTAACGGATGAATTGGAAATGTTCAGAGCCAACATTGACATTGAAAACCAAAATGTTTTTCAGGAGGAAGATATTAACAACAGGGTGGTTGATGCCTTGTTTTCCAATGTAAAAGAAACTGAATTTGATAGCAACCTTAGTAACCTTTTGGGAATAGTAAAAGACAAAACTGCCCAAATTAATCAGCTAGAAGGACAAGAAAGGTGGGATTTCATAGAAGGTAACAAAGTTGCTGCTGAAGTTAATGAAAAACTTTACAATGACAAGGCCAACGCAGAACAAGATCCACTTGTAAAACAATTATACAAAGGAGAGGCAAACCTGTGTAGAGTAGTGGCTGAAAAATACAAAATGCTAAACAATGAGGCAACAAAGGATGCCGAAACAAAACAAATAATGAAAGAAAATGTCATAACAAGATTCGAAAAATTTAAAGAATGGGCTAAACAAAACATGGGTGTAACAGCAGCAATAGCCATTTCCATCGCTGGAATCATAACAACTGTTGCACTAGCTGGAAAAGCTGCCGTTGTAACAACTGCAAAAGCAACAGGAGCATTAGCAAAAGCATTAGCAAAAATTGCAAAAACTGTTTGGCCTGTATTGGCACCAATTCTTAGCATATTGGCGACTGCACTATCTTGGGGTGCAAAGGGGCTGGCATGGTTGGCAAAGAACCTGTGGATCCTTGCAATAGCTTTAACATATTTTGTTTACACAGAATATAAAAATTATAAGAAAAAATAAACATATATAAATGAACCCAGAATATGCAACAATGGACAACGAAAAAAA
Organism: Paragorgia papillata; assembly: GCA_035771165.1. NCBI lineage: Eukaryota > Metazoa > Cnidaria > Anthozoa > Scleralcyonacea > Coralliidae > Paragorgia > Paragorgia papillata. The sequence goes on from JAWNZC010000236.1 coordinate 214,737, forward strand.
TGAAGAACCGCAAGAACCACAAAATTTAACCCTTCGGGAAGATTTAATCCGCCTATCCTTTGCAAAGGAGATCAAATATTCGGAAGCATATCTGAAAAAAGCTTCGATGAACCAACTTGAAAAAATTAAGTTAAATTATGAGAGAACCCAACTTGACAAAACAACTTCCCTGTTAACAGAAACCCTTGTAACCAAATTTTCAGAGTTATTGGAACAGTTGGACTTGGTGCAAGATGACGAAAAACTGGATGCAGAATTATCTTCAAACAAACTTTTCTGCGATGACGTTAGGTCCATGGTTAGAAAAATTTCGCCATATATTCCAATGATTGGTTTGCTAACTGGTGGCATCATTATTGCAAAACATGTTTGGGATAAGAAACCAACTCCAAATAAAAATGGAACAGTACAAACTAATGAAAATCTTAATGAAAATGACAGTGGTGTCAGTTCTGTTGATTCCAATAACAGTTGAACTAATACTACTTAAATTTCTTCTGTTTTCCTAATCTTTTTTTGGTTAGGAAAAAATAAACACAAAATGGGAAACATAAAGACAAAGCCAAAAGAAAAATATAACAAAAACCATATTAGCAAAAAGGGTTTTCAGTTTGGTCTAAGTTTTGGTAGAGAAGATTTGGTTATGGAAGGAAATGTTCAAATAGGGTGGACAAACAAAACAGTTAAAAATTACACAATGGTTCCAAGTTGCAAAGAATCGTCATCTGTGGAATCTTTAAAAAATGAAATAAATGATGATGTTAACAAAAATTTCAAACTGGTACCAACAAATTCGGAAGAAAAAGACAGACAGAAGGAATCTAATTCTTAGAAAAAACTGGATTCAAAAAGAAAAAGACCGTTGGGTGCACAATAATGTAAGAAATGAACATTATTATTGAAATTGAATTTAAAAATAAAAATAAAAGTTATAAATAAAAGTATGAACAATTTTGAGATCATTATTAAGTTTCAAGAAGAAAATGAAGAACCCAAAACAGAAGAAGAACTGGATGAGGATATAGAATTTTTACAAGAAAAACTGTGCAAAAAACTGGAAGAACGAGAACACCGTTTTGGAGTCATAAGATCATCATCACCCCTGTTAAGCCATGAAAACCTAATAAGCATGGCCTCCAAAAAGGGAATCAAAAAACCATCCAGACTAACAAAAAAAATGCTATGCGAAAAACTTGGTATCCCAAATATTCCAAACATACCACCCACCGGTCACCCAGATTGGCCAAACATAAAACCAGTTAAAATCCTACTTACAGCCCTAGAAGATGGAGAAAAAACAGAGTTTAAAAGTATGACCAAAGCTGCACAAGCCATAGGAAAAGGAAAACAATCTTCTGCTATCCAGCACATTGTAAGAAACAAACAGAATGTTTTGTATAACGGGAAACTTTGGTCCGTAAGTAGAGTAGAAACAGAATAACCAAAAACAAAAAATTCTCTTATTTAAAAAAAAATAAGAAATTTTAAAAGAAAACCATTATAATAAATAATGACAACTACAAAAACTCCAGAAGAACTCAAAAAACTTTTCCAAATTCGAATGCAACTTAGAGAAAGTGCAACCAAAAGACTTCAAACAATCCGAGAAGAAAATTTTCCACCAACATCCCTCAAAGAACTCAAAGAAATAGGTAAAAAACTTGGTATCAGAGGTTCCTACAAACTCAACACAGAAACACTCTGTCAAAAACTTGACATTCCACTGGTTAAAAATGAAGTTTTCGAAAAGCACCACAAAAATGTAATTAGAAATCCAGTTAAAATAACATTTACTTCTGCAGACGGAGAAAAACTGGAGTTTCCAAGCATTTACAGAGCTGGACTATGTTTAAACAAAAACCCAAGTTGCATCCCATTCTACATAAAAAAAAACAGGGAAGTTTTGTACGAAGGTAAATATTGGTCTGTAAGTAGGAAGTAAACCCAAACCAAAATTTGTTAAAAAACCACATACATAAACAGGACTCTATACTGTTTTCTAAGGTTTCATTTCCCGAATTTTTAATAGTTTTGGATCAAGTTTTGTCTATAATTTCCAAAGATTTCTATCCAACCCTGGATAGAAATTTTTTTATGAAGTTTTTTACAAAAGTATTATGACACTCACCAAAAGAAAATTTAGAATAATAACCGCAATTACAAAAACAGTCCAAATCAAACCTTTGTTTACCAAACCAACAATCCTCTCATCAACAGCATTAATATTTTCATTAATTTTATCCATATTTTATTTTAAAAAAATTTCATACTAATAAATGACAAGACAAACTAACGACCCCAAGTTGTTAAAAATTCGCGAAAATGCGCGATTAAGAAAGCAAAGGCAGTTGCAACGGGACAAGGAAATGAAACCCTTTAAACCCGAAAGACTCGCCAAGCTTCAAGAAAAACAAAAGGCAAAGGATCTTAAGGATGAGCAAAAACTTATTAACCAGCAAGATAGGTTAAATGATAACCTAATTAAGTTTCAACAAAACACACTAAAAAAATTACAGAAAAAGGAGCAACAAAAATGGTCAAGAGAGATCAAACAAGAAGAAGCAAGACAAGACAAATTCAAATGGGACAAGAAGTGGAAAGGAACTAACAAAAAACTTAAGAAAACTCGTCAGGTCCTTGGCAACAAACTTACAAAACATTTCAAAAGAAAGACAAAAGCCAACAAAAAAATCCGACAAACAGAGCCCATAATGATCAAAAAATTCCTAAATGGCAAGGCGGCTTTGTATGAAATCTCAGGACAAAATTACAAAGACCCAACAGTATTTTTGGAACAAACAACAGCAACAGTTGAGAAACTTATTAATAGCATTGAGAACACCAAAAAGGTCAAAACAACTCTCATCTGTAAGCTTGTCCATTATGACTATGTTGAAGGGCTTGAAAAAGTGGATATTTTCTACTTTACCTCCCACATGAAAACAATGACGACTAAGGAGGATGTTATGGAACTCTACAAACAATCAAAAAGAGAGATGCTAGAAAATTTGGCATCTCATCAGAAAAAAGGTTCCGGATGGTCAATAAGAGCTGTTGAATCTTTGCACATCTCAATAACAAAGTACAAACCTTTAAATGGTAAAAAGTACCAGCAACTACCAGAATTCGTTAAAAACAAAAAAGCCATCATCAACCCACAAAATACCAAAGATGACTATTGTTTTCTATATGCTGTTGCCATTGGAGAAACTTTGGAAAAAGAACCGGATGCCAAAAACCTTGGTCGTCTTCCAATGTCAATCCAACTTATGGTGGAAGAGTATGATGTTGCTGGTCTAACATTTCCTGTAAAAATTAAGGACATTCCAAAGTTCGAAAAGTTAAACAAAATGGGTATCAATGTTTTGTCGTATGATGATGAAATTAAAAAGGTCTACCAAATGCAAATTAGTAGGTCCGAACATGAAAAAAGGGTTAACCTGTTTTGGTGGAATGATCATTTTAGTACTATTAAGGACAAAAGCAAACTACTAACAGACCAAAATGATAACCACCAACACAAAAAGTTCTTTTGCGACTTTTGTTTGAACCCTTTTGAAACAGAGGAGGCATTAAAGGAGCATGAAAGCAACCTAATTTGCAGATCCCATGATGCCCAAATCCAGGAATACCCAAAAGAAGGTGTTGACAATATCATGGGATGGAGTTTAAAAGATTTTAAAAAAACTCAAGATGTTCCTTTCATCATTGTCGCAGATTTCGAGTGTATGCTGAAAACCTTAAAAACTGGGAACAATAAAGAAGAAAAAAGTTATACCCAAAAGTATCAAGAACACATTCCGATCAGCTATGGTTTCAATATCATATGCTCTGACCCATCTGTATTTCCTGGCAAATATGTAAGCCATACAAAAAAGTATGAGTTTGAAAATATTGGTCAAATGTTTGTCGAGAGCTTGGAAAAAGAAGCAAAAAAGATTTGGTATACATATCTTAAAGAACCAAAGAAAATTATTATGACAACAGAGGATGAAAAAAATTTCCAAAATGCAACAACTTGTTATGTTTGTGGTGGAAGGTTTGTTAACAAAAAACTTAAAAATTTGGATCCAAAAAGTCTTTGGAAGTCAAGTAAAAACACACCAAAATCCAAAGTTAGAGACCATGACCATTTAAATGGTAAATATCGTGGTGCAGCTCATAACGACTGCAATTACTCAATGGCAAGTGCAAGACACATTCCTGTTTTGTTCCATAATTTTAGTGGATATGACAGCCACTTACTGGTAAAATATTTAGGGTTATCAAATGGTCCCATTGGTTGTATCGCAAAAACTGAGGAGGAGTATATTAGTGTCAATAAAAAACTATGGATGGATGGTGGAATGAAAAAGGATCCAAAAACAGGTACGCTTAAAAAAAAGTGGGTACCCTTGGAACTACGATTTTTGGATTCATTGAAATTCATGTCAAGTTCTTTGGCAACACTAACATCAAACTTACCAAATAACGAGTTTCATTACACCGAAAATGGTTTCAAAGACCACCCAAAAGAAGATGTTGATCTGCTAAAAAGAAAGGGAGTTTTTCCATATGAGTTTCTAAACAACTCAAAAAAGTTGGACTGTAAAGATTATCCACCACATAAAGATTTTCATTCAAGGCTAACAGGAAAAAATGTTAGTATAGATGATTACAACCACGGTCAGAATGTTTGGAACAAGTTTGGTTGCAAAAGTTTAAAAGATTATATGGAACTTTACCTAAAAACTGATGTGTTGGGACTCTCAGACGTCATCCAAAGTTTTCGAAAAATGTGTAAAAACACATACAAACTTGACCCCATGTGGTTTTACACATCTCCAGGATTGGCTTGGAATGTCCTGTTGAAAATGTCGGAACAAAAGTTGGAACTCTTAACAGACCCCAATATGTTTCTCATGATAGAAAAAGGAATCCGTGGTGGAATTTCCACAATTACCCACAGATATGCAGAAGCCAACAACGAGTACATGGAAGAATATGACCCCAAAAAAGAAAGTGTGTTCATTAAATATTTAGACAAAAACAACCTGTACGGGGTTCCAATGACAGAACCATTGCCTGTTAATGGTTTCAAATGGATTCCAAAGGAAGAGTTGGCAAACTGGCAAAAATATTTGTCAACAAAAGGGGAGGGATGTTTCCTAGAAGTTGATCTTGAGTATCCAGAAGAACTCCATAATCTCCACAATGAAATGCCATTTGCTGCTGAAAGAATGATGATTAACAAGGTTGAAAAGTTGGTACCAAACCTAAATGACAAGAAAAACTATGTGGTCCACTATGAAGCCCTGGCACAAATGTTGGAGCATGGTTTAATCCTGACAAAAATCCATCGCGGAATTTCATTCAATGAAAAAGCCTGGATGAAAACATACATCGAACTCAACACAGGGTTAAGAACAGCAGCCAAGAATGACTTTGAAAAAGATTTCTTTAAGCTTATGAACAACTCTGTGTTTGGAAAAACCATGGAAAATGTTAGGAACAGGATTGATGTCCGACTGGTGTCATTTGATGACCAGTTTGAAAAATTAGCAAAAAAACCAACTTACAAAGGGAACACCATATTTACAGACAATTTGGCAGCAATCCACATGAGAAAAACCAGAGTAAAATTAAACAAACCCATCTACTTAGGATCTGCAATATTGGACAAAAGTAAAATATCTATGTATGACTTCAACTACAACTACATAAAACCAAAATATGGGGATAAGGCAAAGTTGTTATTTACAGACACCGATTCCCTGTGTTACGAAATCAAAACTAATGACTTCTTTAAAGATATTTCCGGAGATGTTGAAACCATGTTCGACACCTCTAACTTCCCTGAAAACCATCCAAGCGGCATCAAAAGAAAAAACAAAAAGGTCCTTGGAATGATGAAGTCAGAAACTGGTTCTAAACAGATCTCAAAGTTTGTGGGTTTGAGATCAAAAGCTTATGCTATCAAAATGGCAAAGGAAAAAAATCCAGTAACTGGGTTGTGGGAAGAAACAGAGGACAAAAAGTGCAAAGGGATTGCAAAGGCTGTCATCAACAACAAAATCAAATTTGATGATTATGTAGAATGTTTGTCAACAGGAAAAAACATACTAAGAGGGATGAACACCTTTAGAAGTACCAAACATACCATACACACCATTCATGTCAACAAAGTTGCACTAAATTCTGAGGATGACAAAAGAATCATACTAGAAGACAAAATATCAACTCTTGCAATTGGACATTACAAAACTCGGTAAGTTAAGCTTAAGATTTGTATTCAAAATAAGAATACAAATTTTGGAAAGGTTTCATTTTATTTAGGTCGAAAAATTTCGTTAAACCCCAAACCCAAAACCAAACCCAAAAAGTCCCAAAAACTTGGCAACCATCTTTCGAAAAACTTGGCAACCCCACACCCCCCCAAAAATCCTCAAAACCAAACCCAAAAAACCTTTCGAAACCGGAAGTAAAAAATGAGCCAGGATCGGAAGTCAAAAAACTTTCGAAACCGGAAGTCAAAAAAACTTGGCGGCCATTTTGGAAATTCTGTGCGAAGATTTGATGACGTCATTTGCATGAGCCAGGATCGGCCTTTTGACACTACTGCCAGTGATTCGGCAACAACGCTCGAATAAATCGATGCAATAATTCGACTTCAGACCAGCGTTTCGGCAGAAAATTACTACAAATCGAAAGAACAATATCTTCTCCATAACATACCTTTGTCTGGATGAATCCACACAATATTTACCCACAGCAATCTCCGATTAAAACACGAAAATATCCTTTCTGAGCGACCCTGTGATCGATGACCTAGACACGGCGGTTTCTTCATTCAAAATTCGAATTACACGCAGCGCGTTAATTGGTGGGTTTTGATAGCTGGTCTGAAGGTCGAATTATTGCATCGATTTCTTCGAGGGTTGTTGCCGAATCACTGGCTTGTCTCCAGCCTTTGTCTATTTTATAAGTTGTACAAGAGACGGGCACATTTCAAAATCTGCCTCTGTGACCACAGGTTCTACTGAGAATCGACCAGATAACACAGGTATGTACAAACAAAGATCCTGTATACTTTGTAAGTTTAATTGCTTGGAAAAGCCATGTATTTTACGTTAAAATCACATAAAACGAGTTGTAAACAATTTGTGCTGACTCAGCACATGACGGGCGGCAGTACAGTGACATTTAATTTATGAAACTCGCCGTACTATACAGAAATGACAAGAACACCTTGCAGGAGAGATAAGTAAACTTTATTTCAACATTTACCACAAAATTTTAGCATTTTGACAAATCAAAATGATTTCGAATACAGGGTGTACGCTTGGGCTGCTGTGCTCAGGTTCTCTAGATGTGTGCAGGTTATGCCAATTGCAAAAATCAGTGGCCCGAGTGAACGCCTAAGAAAGTGTCTTGATATTATCATGATATTATCAACTGATTAAATAATTCTGCTGCAATGGCCAAGGCTACTTGCAGTGTGGTAGCAAGGTGTCAAAAAGTGATCGAGGGGCAGTTGTGGCAGCCAATTAGTGACCACATTTGTAGGGGCGTCTGGGGGTCCTCTCCCAGAAATTTTTGAAATCTAGAACCTCGTAAACACCATTTGCAGCAATTTGAGGGATCTTTTTCATCTAATTCTACAGCGAGTATAGTTCAAACTTTACTGTAAAAATGAAGAAATTATCACACCAACATACCCTACGGTTGCCAAAATCCAGCTCTATCTCTATGATTGGTTCAGCGAATTGAAGCCTCGACAGACAACACAAAAGTGAACATATTTTGGGGGTTGCGTCGCTCCGTTTGAGATTTTGAGTCGCTTAATCTTTCAATAATTAAATACCTATACATTACTGAATAGCTTCTAGGGGCAAAGAACAGAACTTTACCTGCAAAAAATTGGGTGGCTACCCCCCCCCCCCCCCCAGGCATTTGACAGGCATTTGATATTTTTGTCTTAGAGTACTGCAAATGGGGTCAGCATAGCTGTATAAAATCCCCACAGAGGGGTCTTGAAATTGATGCAAATGCCCCACCCATGGGAATTTAAAGAAGCAGATGTTTATATTGTCAGACAACTGAAGCGGCCGTGACCATCCATATTATTAAACGTAAACATATATTTATAAAATAAAGGTCAAAAACTACTTTCAAACGTCTCAACTAAGTTGTCCAAGCCTTTTTCCTGAAGCCAGGAAGCCACAAACGGCACATCATTCCCCTCAAACTCCTGTAAATCCACCATGATTGATCGCAATCACAATGTGGATGGCGTATTTTATAATATGGTTAAAGAATGGTAGACTTGCGACATTTTTGGCGCTTGTGAGTCAGTGGTATTTTTATGGCAAAAATAAATATATCGTAGTTTTATATGAAAAAGCTAGAGAAGTGGATGAGCATGTATTAGTATGAAATATGTGGTGTGCCTTTATAAAAGATAGAATTTTCGTAATTGAGTATAGACTTACAGTGCTTACTTTTGCCAGGTTACTTTTCAAGAAAATAACAAGCAAGTATATACATGTACTATTTATAAGGCACTTCAACAAATTCCCCACCCTGGGGACGACCTGCAGAGGCAAATGCCCGACCCTGGGAACAGGTGAATCGTCGAATGCCCGTTAAATTCCGGGGGGGGATGGTCACGCTTGGAATTGATTGCGACATACTGTAATATTCAACATAGCAAGCACATAGTTCGGACCTTTCTCTTTCCAACGAACCTCCAAGACAGTGCAATATTCATGATATATGAAGCTATCTCTTTCTCACACTAGGACAAATTCGAAAGTTGGTTGATATCATCGCACGGTCACAAGAAGCGGAGGTGACAAAGCCAGCCCTTCGGAATACAAATAATATATAGCCCTTCGTGTAAAGTTGAGGGGGAGGGGATTGACGGACGGAAGCAGGGCGGGAGGTATATTAACTACCCCTCCCCACCCTCCCCCGACGTTCTTTCTCCTTGTCCGAGTGTGAGAAAGAGATAGCTTCGTATCAATCGTATGTCGCAAAAATTGAACGAGTTATAAACAAAAGAGGTTCGTTGGAAAGAGAAAGGTTCGAACTGTGGGGTCGTAAAAGATTTATGGCCGGGCGACGATTTTGAGCGGAGATATTTGAGTTCGAGTTCTAGGCTATGTCTAGATCAGTGGTCTGAAAGTGGTCAGCCTTTGTATTATTTTAGTCAAGGTGGGCAACAGCGGTGACGAAGAATTAACTCGCCACAAATCGCTTCCAGTCGAATCAACAAGGAAGGAAAATACGAAACAAGACATCCTGACAAGCCAACGACAAATTAACACAAATTCGTTCGTTCTAGCGGTCTACCAATGACGAGTAAAATCGTCTGGCGTTAGCCAGAGTAAAATACTATAAATACAAATATCATATTCTCAATACCTCTGAACACTCGACAAATCCCCAGTTTCCTTTAGACTTGACTATTTTGTGTAACTAAACGTCATTGATCCCAGCTTGTCCTAGCTTCTTTCTCTTTTAAAGAACGTAGTTTGGCGTCGACTATTGCGATAACTATTGCAGTATTGCGATAACTATTGCGATAACGAAACCCCGTCTCGATTAATGAACATGCCGGGTGTGTCAAGTGCTCGATTCTCATTGGCTTCTGTCCATAGATGCGGAATAACCTGACGTCATTGGGCTTTCCCCTCCCGTTGTTGTTTCCCTTTGCAAAAAAAAATATCCCCTTGCAATTGCGACTTCCCAAACGGAACTGTTATTTGGCTTGTAATGTGTGGGCGATAGTGAACCCAACACTACACAAGTAAAGTGTCACGTTTGACTTTTTACTTCAACTATGAGCTAATTTTAAGGATTAGACAGTGAGTAGTTAAACAAAATATATCATCGGATTTAACCATCGGTATTAAACACTGATTAACGTAGCCTGCGTAGCAGGCGTTCTGCCAAAATCCTATTCATAAACGAGACTTTTGTGTCCAAAACATTCGGTTAAATTCCCATTGGTTCATATGCGTATTGGCGTCAACACTCAGTGAGTCCTCAATGAAACCTGTCAACACATCCGTGTAAAGCTGCCAACCAACAGCTCGTTCATTCTGTATAACAGTTCTTTCAGTATCAAATATATAGCGCCTTCCTCGAACTTCTCAGTTTGTTCGTAACTTCACCTTCGGATTGAGCGGATTTCATCTGCTCCTTTGCCTTTGGCCAGGACTTCGGTGTGGTGAAGAAACTGACGTTGGCAACAGCCGTTTCACGCGAGCGTTCTCTTCATCACCAACCATTGTCATCGATGAAAACTGTAGATGTATGTTGTTTACAGCAGCCTTCAGTTCCATAAAATACTTAGCGAAGTTTCGCATCTTTCTACCGCAGCTTTTACGCACGCGATTTGCAAGTTCGGATCTCGAGAAGCATCGATTCCGATAGATTGACAATTAGCGAGGCTAGGACAACATTTTCACCGTCAATTTCATCTGCGATATTAAATTTGAAGGAGGCAACTCTTTTCAGTGAAAAACTGCACTGACATACCCGACACAACTGATTCGGAGTAGGAGCATTTCGAGGTCTTCCTAAGCGCGAATGAGATGGTTTGGCTAGCCGGCAAACTTCAAAGAAATTAATCAGGCGGCGGCAAATCATGTTGCGGCTCAAAGGAGAAATATATCACGTGACGAGTATAGTGCACAGTATATAAATGCGTCGTTGGTGTACCTTGAAATAAAGCAAAATTTTCGGGAGAATAAACGCCGACACCCTAAGAAACATGGAAAGTGATTTAGAATCAGTTGTTGCGGTTTCTGAGCCATTTGAAGAAGAATTTCAGGCGAATATGGAGTCGGGAGGGATTAATGAATCGGGATCGGGATCTAATGAAGAAGAAACCAGGCAACCGTCGTTCAACTGTCATTTTATCTTCATATCGCTGTCAAATTGCATTGGTTGAAGAAAAACGCCAAAGCTGTTGACGCTCAATTGACGGGGGCATTGGGCGAAATGGAAGGCCGAAAAAAATATTCTGTTCAGCGATGTTCAGTGAGAAGATATGCAAGTCCTAGTGCGGCAAGCAGACTGGTGTAAACAAACATAATGGACCTTACCTTACTAAAGATGAGTGGTGCTCTATGGGCGACAAAATAAAGCGCAAAATAAGAAAAGACGATTTATAGGGTAATGAAGTTCTTGAACGTTTACCAAACGTTATTATCGGAGGTGATCTAATTTACGCCGAGGGGCAAATCACTTATTTAAATCACGTACACCTTCAGAAAAATCACAAAAAAATCACAATAAAAATAAAAAAAACACACAAAAAAATCAAAAAGTCACAAAAAAATCAAAAAATCCCAGAGAAATAAAAAAATCATGAAAAAAATTAAAAAATCACAAAAAAAATCAAAATATCACACAAAAAAAACAAAAAAAAATCACAAAAAATTCCAAAAATCACAGAATCAAAATATCATGAAAAAATAAAAAAAATCACGGGGAAAAATCACAATAAAAATAAAAAAATCACGAAAAAATAAAAAAATCACCAAAAAAATAAAAAAATCATCAAAAAAATCAAAAAATCATCAAAAATTAAAAAATCATGAAAAGAAATCACATGATTTTTTGATCACGTACACTTTTTCAGGTGTGATTTGCCCCTCGATTTATGCCGTGTGACGATTTAGTCAAAATTTTACAAGTCGTCAAATTAAAATTGCATTTTGAAAACAATTCCCTGGGACTCTTTATGCAATGCAGCAATGCATCCACCACTGGTCAAACCGCTATGGGAAAACATATAGTGGTGAGATGCAATCATACAGTCAATAGAGATAGTATCCAACACAACCAACAAACTTTGTTTGAAAAATATTATTAAACAGTTTGTCTTACAGTTCGCAGTTTTTCATATTTCGCTTGTTTTTAAATACGCGTTTCCTTTTGTGAAAGCTTAAATACAAACGTAAATAGAGTTTGGGGGTCTACCGAGCATTTACCAAGAAAGTCCGACGAGAAGAGAAAGCGAGTGTTAGATTCTTGTGCAGTACTCGATAATGCGACATAAGCCGGCATTGAACTTTCTGATGAAAACAGTGCCATTTTCAAGTACACTTTACTTATTAAAATATATTTACGATACATCCACGTGAAGGAAAGTCTTTTATTTTGCTGAGCTTTAGTCCTGGTTAATTCAGGACTTTTTCAGAGCAAGGCAAACTTAGCCTGCGATTTTCTCCGAACTATTTCTTATAATTTCTCAGTATGTCAGTGTGTACTTTGATGACTAACTTCCCTTTTATATTTCTTTACGGAGTCTTTTAATTTTACCAGTCTTTTGCTGGATTTTAAATCTAATAATATAATTTTTAGAATGAAGCACGAATCTCCACTGTGAAACGTTTTAGAGGGAGAGATCTGATTGTTTGTATATATTTTCCTATACGAGCCACCTTAATATGGCCCTGTTTTAGTAATACTAGAAAATGCCCTAAATGTATTGCGGCATGCAGGAAAGACAAAAACAGCGAAATGCCAAAACAGATCCATACATAGAATAAAGACATTTGTGACAATTTCTAGGACATAAAAAGATAAAAAGATGAATTTATAAGGTTTCGAAGCTTTTTATCCAGTTATTTCGCTTTTTCAAAAACGTAAAAAATTACCTTTCAACGCGGAGTTGCCATGGCAACACGCTGTTTGGTATGGTCAAGTGAATAGTAGCAAAATGTTGCCTATAAAATTTGACGAAAAGTCACCAATTTTGGTGTTATTATATTTAACCGATGAGAAGTTATCGTAAAAAATAACCCAATCCACCTCTCACCACTACGAAGCTGTTACAGCATCCACAAGATGTCTATACAACTGTATAGCAATCTACTTATAAAATAACAAATGTCCTACACACGATCGGTTTGGTCGAGCGCCATTTTCACCAGCTCGGAGTACAGAGACACGTTTGACGTCATTTTCATTTTATATAGTACAGTACAGTACAAGCGTACAACCATAGAAATAATATACGTAGAATGAGGGCTCCTATCTCTCGTCAGTTAAGAAAGTGACTCCACAAAATGGCCGATTTATATAGGGCAAAAGGTACTCACCCTAGGACTTTTTAACAGTTTTTAACACGGCCGGACAAAATTCAAAAAGACGGATTTATAAGTGCAAAATAAAATTTCAGTTGGACCCCTGTCACGTGACAGAACCCCGCATTCTACAATCAGTGCAAAAAATGTTGAAACGAAAGGAAATTCAACTGGTGCATCCCCCCCACCCCCCCCAATTCAATGTTGATTTGAGCTTAATTTTCCATTTTCATATCTTTAAGAAATGTTAAAGGCATATTCTTTCATTGCCATCATCAACATTGCAACATTGAATGGGGGGGGGGGGGGGGGGGGGGAATAGAAAATTTTAAATTAGTAAGGAATTGAAGGATCATTTGTATGAAGCGTTTCAACGAATAAATGCACTGATTGTCTGAAAATCAGTTCATACATTCTCGAATGATCAATGCCCTGTATTTGTCGCATTATGTACGCTTCGCTTACCAAACTAATCGGTGCATGTAATTAAAGTGTAACATTAACGAAATTCAAAAAAAAATTAATTTTAATTGATTAGATGACGTCATGATACCATTATTGTGAAATTACATAAACGTCCAATATGGTTTTTAAACAATATTTGAGCGGAAAACAGCTTGCATTGGCAAAATTTCTTTGGCTAGAAAAAAAATATTCGTTTGCGGAGATAGGGAGAAAGACAAATATGTCAAAGGCAAGTGCTTGGAGAGCAGTACAAGAAAAGCAAGTTACAGATCCAAAAACAAAAGGGAAAAGGAAACGTGGCAGGCCTGAATGTTTAAGTTTGCGTGACAAGAGAAAACTTAAGCGAAGTATAATAAAGTTAAGGAAAGAACATGCCAATTTTACTGTTATGGAGGTAGTGCAAGAGAGTGGCATTTCTCCTAACGCGGCCAAGTACAGAACGTTTGTGAACAACATGCAGAAATTTGGATACAAATTTTTACAGACAAGAAGAAAAGGTATTTTGACAGAAAAAGACTACAAACGACGTCAAAAATTTGCTCGAAATATGTTAAAAAAAGATGAGTCTTATTGGAAAAGTGACGTGGCCTTTTACTTGGACGGAGTATCTTTCGTTTACAAAGCTAATCCGATGAGTGATGCATTGAAACCAAAAGGGAAAATATGGCGCAAAAGGAATGAGGGGTTAACAATCACAACAAAAGGAAGTAAGGATCTGGCAGGGGGAAAGAGACTGCATTTAATAGTTGCAATAGCCTACGGAAAAGGTGTAATATGTGCGGAGCCTTACGAGAAAATGAACGGGTCCTTCTTTGCGCAATTTGTGAGAAGAAACTTCCCAACGCTATTTGAGATAGCAGGAAAGACGTCAAATGAGCCAAAGTTGTTTGTAATGGACAACGACCCATCACAAACGTCAAAGAAAGCAAAGGATGCCATGACAGAAATTGGTGCTACAATGGTAGGCATTCCAGCAAGATCCCCTGATATCAACCCTATTGAAAATATGTTTCATATCGTGAGGAAACGTTTACAAGCACAAATTCGAGAGAATAACATCACGCATCAGACTTGGGAACAATTTACAGACGCTGTAAAATATAATGTCTGGTCCGTATCAAAAGAGTACATAGATAAAACTATTTCTTCAATGTCTAAGAGAATAAGAGATATCGTTAACTCCAAGGGAAGACGCATAAAATATTGATATTGTCATTACACACTTGAAGGAAATATTCAATAAAATATCTTGAGTTAATGAGTGGTGTCAAGTTGCACAACGTCTTTCCCTATATATATATATATATATTTATAACAAAATGACGTAAAAAACGGAACTTACAACATTTGAAAGTGATTTGTGTATGTAAATCATTTTACAGGGAAAGAGCTTTCACTTGCGCACACTTTACCGTGGATAGACTTAAAAAAACTACACTTTACCACACTTTACCACACTTTACCACACTTTACCGCTCAGTAATAAAGACACAAAGCAAATAATCTTATTAAATGCTGGAAAATGGTAAAGTGTGGTAAACTGTGGTAAAGTGAGATAAAACCGTCAGGAAGGGTGGTAAAGTGCGTCAATATATTACATATATTGCTCTAAGTTTAAATAAACCAGTTCTTGTCCCCAATTTCTCTGCCTAACAGCCTAAGTTTACCTAATAATGTCATTGAAGTATAAGACGCGCAAAACAGGAAGGACAAGCAGTAATCTCCTTTTGCTCGCTACAGGGGATCTGTCGGTAGAAGTTAAAAACCTTCCATCGCACAGCCATCATTTCTGTTTCTCGTTCATCGACCCCGCCGTTTCGAACATAAACCAAAGGCCGCTTGCCGGTACAAAATATTGGCGTATCTCTATCGAACACGCCGTCTTTAGCGAAGTGGGATTTGGGCGCCGGCAAATGCACTAACTGACCTTCTAACATGAGAAGGAGATCATGCCACGCTATGATCTGTGGAGACCACCTGAAGTCATTGAGAAAAATTATTTTCAGCTTTCTCCGCGCCGACCCAGGCAAAACTAGTGGATGCGGGATTGGTAAAAGTCTCGTAAATTTTGTTCAACGGATTTAAGAGAAATGTTTTACCGCAGTTTGCCGGCCCCGTCAACATTATATTGCGATATTTTCCTCTTCCCTTTTCCAGCAGCTCTCTCGTACTGTTAACAAATGCCTCTTCAGAAATTCCATTGTTGGCCAAAAGTTCTACAGCACAAGCCATCCACTCCCTTTCTTCCTGACAAATACACTTCTCCGCATATGCAATGCGCAACAAGTCCATGCGTGATTTCTCCTTCCGCTTTTGCATGACTTCTGCGTTGGCCATCTCCCAGGCATTACTCAATAGTTCGTTAACAACTTTACTGCCCCGATTGATAATGAACTCTGCCAAATCAGTTTTCCCCTCACGTTTCTGCATATTTGCAAAAGCTAACAAAGCTGTTCTGTCACGAAGATTTTGAGATATTATAATTTCGGAAACCTGGAAAGCACTGAGACGTTTTCCGCTTTTTCGAAACCCCTTTCTTTTGCCCCTTTGCATGTATGCATTCTCCCATTTCTCCCTCCGACTGCTCTTCTCCACTATTTCGAAGTTCGTTGTCGCGCACTCTCTTATTCCTTCGTCTCTGAATGGCTTCATGAGCTTTTGTTGTTGATGGGCCTTTACTATCTCTCAAATCTGGGTGATTATCACTTTCTTGAAAGGTGCTATCTTCTTTCGTTACATACTTCCACGCCGTGTAATAATTTGCATGGACGGTGGAAAAATGCACTGAAATGCCATAATGCTGCCCTAGATATCTCTTCGAAGGTAGCCATCGTTGAACTCGGTCTAGCTTCAAGCACAGGTGGTAATGAACCCCAGATCTTTTGTGTGATTCTTTTGAACAACACCAGTGTTTTACTTTGGCGGTACCGCATGAGAAAGAAGCAACAACGGCGTTGGCAAAAGATTCCCTGGTTGGAAACTTTTCGGTGTTTGCCTGGCTATAAGTTACTAGATACACTTGTCGATTGTCACGAGAACGCAATTCTTCTGCTTCAGAATTTGTTGAAGAACTATCGCTATGATACTCAGAGAGATACTCCATAAGTGTATAGTTGCGATTAAATTGCGGTTTACGAATTAATTGCGTGTATAACATCCATTGTTGGTTTCCACGTGACACACAGCTCACAGTTCTGCATACGCCCATGCACATTTTAGTGAATAAGTAATAAAACATTTGTGAAAAATGAAAGTAAACGTATACCTTGTTAACGACTAAATAGTTTTTAAAAATATATGAGTATTAATTAATAAAAATTTTAAAAGATTATTCTCCATGAAAACGTTAAATATGATTTTGCTTTCACATTATTGCGCCATTTGGGTAATTTTCAATTCAGACAGTCTGAAAATCAGTTCATACATTCTCGAATGATCAATGCCCTGTATTTGTCGCATTATGTACGCTTCGCTTACCAAACTAATCGGTGCATGTAATTAAAGTGTAACATTAACGAAATTCAAAAAAAAATTAATTTTAATTGATTAGATGACGTCATGATACCATTATTGTGAAATTACATAAACGTCCAATATGGTTTTTAAACAATATTTGAGCGGAAAACAGCTTGCATTGGCAAAATTTCTTTGGCTAGAAAAAAAATATTCGTTTGCGGAGATAGGGAGAAAGACAAATATGTCAAAGGCAAGTGCTTGGAGAGCAGTACAAGAAAAGCAAGTTACAGATCCAAAAACAAAAGGGAAAAGGAAACGTGGCAGGCCTGAATGTTTAAGTTTGCGTGACAAGAGAAAACTTAAGCGAAGTATAATAAAGTTAAGGAAAGAACATGCCAATTTTACTGTTATGGAGGTAGTGCAAGAGAGTGGCATTTCTCCTAACGCGGCCAAGTACAGAACGTTTGTGAACAACATGCAGAAATTTGGATACAAATTTTTACAGACAAGAAGAAAAGGTATTTTGACAGAAAAAGACTACAAACGACGTCAAAAATTTGCTCGAAATATGTTAAAAAAAGATGAGTCTTATTGGAAAAGTGACGTGGCCTTTTACTTGGACGGAGTATCTTTCGTTTACAAAGCTAATCCGATGAGTGATGCATTGAAACCAAAAGGGAAAATATGGCGCAAAAGGAATGAGGGGTTAACAATCACAACAAAAGGAAGTAAGGATCTGGCAGGGGGAAAGAGACTGCATTTAATAGTTGCAATAGCCTACGGAAAAGGTGTAATATGTGCGGAGCCTTACGAGAAAATGAACGGGTCCTTCTTTGCGCAATTTGTGAGAAGAAACTTCCCAACGCTATTTGAGATAGCAGGAAAGACGTCAAATGAGCCAAAGTTGTTTGTAATGGACAACGACCCATCACAAACGTCAAAGAAAGCAAAGGATGCCATGACAGAAATTGGTGCTACAATGGTAGGCATTCCAGCAAGATCCCCTGATATCAACCCTATTGAAAATATGTTTCATATCGTGAGGAAACGTTTACAAGCACAAATTCGAGAGAATAACATCACGCATCAGACTTGGGAACAATTTACAGACGCTGTAAAATATAATGTCTGGTCCGTATCAAAAGAGTACATAGATAAAACTATTTCTTCAATGTCTAAGAGAATAAGAGATATCGTTAACTCCAAGGGAAGACGCATAAAATATTGATATTGTCATTACACACTTGAAGGAAATATTCAATAAAATATCTTGAGTTAATGAGTGGTGTCAAGTTGCACAACGTCTTTCCCTATATATATATATATTTATAACAAAATGACGTAAAAAACGGAACTTACAACATTTGAAAGTGATTTGTGTATGTAAATCATTTTACGGGGAAAGAGCTTTCACTTGCGCACACTTTACCGTGGATAGACTTAAAAAATCTACACTTTACCACACTTTACCACACTTTACCACACTTTACCGCTCAGTAATAAAGACACAAAGCAAATAATCTTATTAAATGCTGGAAAATGGTAAAGTGTGGTAAACTGTGGTAAAGTGAGATAAAACCGTCAGGAAGGGTGGTAAAGTGCGTCAATATATTACATATATTGCTCTAAGTTTAAATAAACCAGTTCTTGTCCCCAATTTCTCTGCCTAACAGCCTAAGTTTACCTAATAATGTCATTGAAGTATAAGACGCGCAAAACAGGAAGGACAAGCAGTAATCTCCTTTTGCTCGCTACAGGGGATCTGTCGGTAGAAGTTAAAAACCTTCCATCGCACAGCCATCATTTCTGTTTCTCGTTCATCGACCCCGCCGTTTCGAACATAAACCAAAGGCCGCTTGCCGGTACAAAATATTGGCGTATCTCTATCGAACACGCCGTCTTTAGCGAAGTGGGATTTGGGCGCCGGCAAATGCACTAACTGACCTTCTAACATGAGAAGGAGATCATGCCACGCTATGATCTGTGGAGACCACCTGAAGTCATTGAGAAAAATTATTTCAGCTTTCTCCGCGCCGACCCAGGCAAAACTAGTGGATGCGGGATTGGTAAAAGTCTCGTAAATTTTGTTCAACGGATTTAAGAGAAATGTTTTACCGCAGTTTGCCGGCCCCGTCAACATTATATTGCGATATTTTCCTCTTCCCTTTTCCAGCAGCTCTCTCGTACTGTTAACAAATGCCTCTTCAGAAATTCCATTGTTGGCCAAAAGTTCTACAGCACAAGCCATCCACTCCCTTTCTTCCTGACAAATACACTTCTCCGCATATGCAATGCGCAACAAGTCCATGCGTGATTTCTCCTTCCGCTTTTGCATGACTTCTGCGTTGGCCATCTCCCAGGCATTACTCAATAGTTCGTTAACAACTTTACTGCCCCGATTGATAATGAACTCTGCCAAATCAGTTTTCCCCTCACGTTTCTGCATATTTGCAAAAGCTAACAAAGCTGTTCTGTCACGAAGATTTTGAGATATTATAATTTCGGAAACCTGGAAAGCACTGAGACGTTTCCGCTTTTTCGAAACCCCTTTCTTTTGCCCCTTTGCATGTATGCATTCTCCCATTTCTCCCTCCGACTGCTCTTCTCCACTATTTCGAAGTTCGTTGTCGCGCACTCTCTTATTCCTTCGTCTCTGAATGGCTTCATGAGCTTTTGTTGTTGATGGGCCTTTACTATCTCTCAAATCTGGGTGATTATCACTTTCTTGAAAGGTGCTATCTTCTTTCGTTACATACTTCCACGCCGTGTAATAATTTGCATGGACGGTGGAAAAATGCACTGAAATGCCATAATGCTGCCCTAGATATCTCTTCGAAGGTAGCCATCGTTGAACTCGGTCTAGCTTCAAGCACAGGTGGTAATGAACCCCAGATCTTTTGTGTGATTCTTTTGAACAACACCAGTGTTTTACTTTGGCGGTACCGCATGAGAAAGAAGCAACAACGGCGTTGGCAAAAGATTCCCTGGTTGGAAACTTTTCGGTGTTTGCCTGGCTATAAGTTACTAGATACACTTGTCGATTGTCACGAGAACGCAATTCTTCTGCTTCAGAATTTGTTGAAGAACTATCGCTATGATACTCAGAGAGATACTCCATAAGTGTATAGTTGCGATTAAATTGCGGTTTACGAATTAATTGCGTGTATAACATCCATTGTTGGTTTCCACGTGACACACAGCTCACAGTTCTGCATACGCCCATGCACATTTTAGTGAATAAGTAATAAAACATTTGTGAAAAATGAAAGTAAACGTATACCTTGTTAACGACTAAATAGTTTTTAAAAATATATGAGTATTAATTAATAAAAATTTTAAAAGATTATTCTCCATGAAAACGTTAAATATGATTTTGCTTTCACATTATTGCGCCATTTGGGTAATTTTCAATTCAGACAATCAGTGCAAAAAATGTTGAAACGAAAGGAAATTCAACTGGTGCATCCCCCCCACCCCCCCCAATTCAATGTTGATTTGAGCTTAATTTTCCATTTTCATATCTTTAAGAAATGTTAAAGGCATATTCTTTCATTGCCATCATCAACATTGCAACATTGAATGGGGGGGGGGGGGGGGGGGGGGGGGAATAGAAAATTTTAAATTAGTAAGGAATTGAAGGATCATTTGTATGAAGCGTTTCAACGAATAAATGCACTGATTGTAGGTCTATTATTTCTATGAGTACAACGTACGCTCTGTTTGGTGGTTAAATCTCACGTAATCAGTGGCGTATTTGATTGAGTCTCGGACACATTGGTGGCTTCTCCTTGATTTTTCAGCCGTAAATATATACGTCACGGCATTCGCGAGATGTGACTGTCTATATAATAACTGTATCAATCTTAATATTAATATTGAAGGCTACAGGGGCGATAAAATACACGTACTTAAATGATAGTAATGGTAGCTGTGAAGCTGTCACAGACTTTCGCCAGATGTCTATAATTGTATCAATCTTAATATTAAACGATTACAGGGGTGATAAAGCACACATACATAAATTATAGCACTGCGTAACTGTCACGGACATTCGTCAGATGTCTATAACTGTATAACAATCCCAATATAAAGGACTAACAGGGGCGATAAAATACACATACAGTGGAACCTCGTTAATACGACCACCGTCGGGCCAAAAAAATGTGGTCGTAATAACGGGGTGGTCGTATTAACGGGGGAGTATTACACTACTTAGAATGTATTCAGAGCAGAAAAATGTGGTCGTAATAACGAGGTGGTCGTATTAACGGGGTGGTCGTATGGAGGGGTTCCACTGTACATGCATAAATGATAGCACTGCGTAGCTGTCACGGACACAGATGTCTAATACTATAACTGTAACAATCCCAATATAAAGGACTACGGTGGCGATAAACTATACGGTATTAACTGATAAGATAAAATATAAAAATATTCTATAATGTAATGTTCTCTTCAGTTCTGTTCAGTGGCGTGCTGGCCTCTGTTCATCAGCGGTTTAGCTATCAATTTGGACGTATCCTGTTGCTTTTCCGTTGCTATTTACTTAATTATTTTATATACATTCAAGTATTATCTTTTGTATTGGCACCTAAAATTCATTAAACGAGGAGGCCAACAATAAATTTGGCGCCTCATTGTTATGAAAATTCATACGTCTTGATACCAGATACGACAGTAAAAAGACTTGATAGGAAACTTAGTCACATGGAGTGATTTCAGCTCTGATGGGTGATACTTTCGTTTGCTCAGTTTCAAAAACGGTGAAACCTAGTTGAAAATTGTAATGTCACGATTGGCGTGAGTATGCTGGTTTTACTAAGATTTTTAAAGGGACAGTAAGACGCCAAAATTGTCTATCCCAATTTTGATTTTATTTAGAAGTGTTGCATGTTAAAATATAGAATAGCCTCTTCGCTTGTTTAATTTCCCATCTTGTTCCAAACATATTTTGGTTTTAAAGAAATGCAAATAAGATCCTTATGACATCATCTACTTCACTAATTCCTTAAAGGAGGAATATCTACGGAAATAATAGATATAGATTGTGCTGAAACTTTGAAGCTGTTCTGATACGAATGGTACATTGCAATGTGCACAGTTATTGCTTGATATATTCCTCATTTGGGGAAGTTCGTTTGATTTGTGTTGAGTAGATGACATCATGAGGCATCTCATTTGCATGTTACAAAAACCTGGGTAGCCTATCTCTGGAACATGATGAGATATTAATTTGATAAGAAGACTATACTTCCTCATACTGAAAGTACTTCTAGACAAAATCAAATTGAATAGAAGATTTTCCATCTTACTGCCCTTTTATTAATAAGTGAAGCTTTTTTCGAATTCTTCTCGTTCTCGTGTTCAGATAACTATATATGTTGGCATTTCAAATTATTTTATCGTGCCTAAGCCACAATCAATTCAATTTAATTTTAAAATGAAATTTATATTAACCTCGACTGTTTCGTCATTACAGACGTCATTATCTCACTCTTTTATGTACGAACCTCTGTTCGTACCGTCAAGACCTCGGTCTGATATTTCTTCGCAATGACCACACTCTCGGTTAATAAGAAGTTATTATTATTTGCTAAAATTTGAATATAATGTAGGGGCTTTTTAAATTTGTTAATTTCAACCAAGGTTGTCACGCTCACGCAATCAAGTTTCCTGTCCAGTCTTTTTACTAACCATGATTCAACAAACATCTCGGTGTTCGGAAATCCTGATAAAATACTCCTCCTCATGTATGATACATTACAACTAAATTATCTATAAAGTTCAGTATATGACCAAACTTAAGCAAATACAAGTACTTAAACGATAATATATAAGTTGTTCTAATATTTCTGTTTACTTTGCTGAAGATTGTCGACGAATTTCTTCAATTTCGTCTTTGCTTAGTGAAATGTCTTCTCCTACTATTTGGAAATACGACCACGCGGCCATTCCGTATTTCTTCTTCATTAAAATCATTGTTTGCTGTAGAGCAACGCACACAGAAACTTCTTGGGAGACTTTCTCATAGAACAGCTTCATAAATTCCATAGTTTCTGCGTCTAGGATTCTCCAAAGCGACACCAAAACTGAACGGGCGCCAGCTCCCAGGAAAGATCTTGCAATACCGACCACACCCTCGGCGGATATTTGACCACGACCACTGTGACAACAGCTCAAGACTACAAGACGAGCTTTAAGAGTGCACTTGACAACATCTTCAGCCGTTAAGAGATAATGTTCTTCGCTCGGAGGTTTTGGTGCTCCTTCGTTTGGTGCGAGGAATATGTCGGCGTAATCCATATCCCCATGTGCAGCGATGTGAATGACACTTGCATCTTTCATGTTCTTCAGGACATTCTCCTTTGTAGCCTTTTCGTCTAACAATGGCTCAGCGTTGAAATATTCACTGCATTCTTCAGCTTCGACTTTGGCCATAGCGAGCTGAGGTATGAATGCGAGTACGTCGTTAAATCTGACATCTCCAACAATTGGATTTCCAACAAAAAGAGCCGGTCCAATCTTCGGTAAGGGCTTCGACAAGCTTGCATTAAGAACATGTAACGCCGGGGTAAACTGTAGGCTGTATCTATCACACAGTTCTTCTTTCTTCGAGTTGAGTAAAGCACAAAATGGTACCTTAAATAATTTGCCTTCTGGGACGATTAGAATCTTTGAGCCAACCAGATATTCTTCGATAGGGGAAATATATATTGAATATAGTTTCTCTAGCTTTGTTTGATATGTGTCCTGGTTCAGTTGACGTCCTCGGTGATCAGTACCGTTTTTCACTCGATTTTGAGTAACATTTGGTCTTTCCAACGAATACCATCCAACTACCTTTTGCATATCTTCCTCATTTTCTTCACTGCTCTTCTGAGAAGAATTATAGGAGCCGTGTTGATGATCTGTGGTTGAGCCATCCAAGTTGTATCTTCCCTTCAAGGATTTCAGGACCGAGATATTTGGATCACAGTTCATCGTTTCCGAGGTTGTGTTGTCAATGCTCGTCAACTTTTCTACTCTTTCTTCTAAATCTCGAGTGAACTTACTCCCGCGGTCATCTTTGTTACCAATCAATGGATGATCAAGATGACTTATCTTTGTATTTCCACCAAAGTTGTACGTCTCTGCTGATTCTGGACTATAGGAAAGATTTTTTGGCAAATTTCGCATCAAACATTCTTGTATTCCACGATTGATTGTCTCCCCATAGATTTTCGTCGACATACCGTTCGCTGTTTTCCATGTCTTGTGGAAAACACCTTTTCTTGAAATAACCCATGCGTGTAGATTATGTCGACGATCAAACGTATAGGAAATAATATTTTCATCTTCCATCAGACATATCACTTTGGACAAAACAATATCAAGAAATGCTTCGTTTGTTTTTAAACAAGGACCGTCGGCAATTGCTTGGATTGCAATAGTAAAACTCTCATCAAGAGAAGGATCCGTAACAACGTCTACACATCTTCTTGTTAAGTCGTAAAGAGCTTTCGCTTTCCCACGGTCCGAGACCAACAAGGCCGATTTTACTTGTTTCAGATTCAAAAGACTTTCAAGAAAGTTTTTGTGGATATAAGCAAACAGATTCGACATAGACGTATTTAATTCATCTTCATAAACTCCAGAACGGCGGATCTTCTCGTAGCTTAACATTGACTTAGCGAAGAATGAGCAAGCTATTCTGTCATTATTCCTTTGGTGAAAAACTCCAAGATTACTTTGTATAATTGCTACCATACGTCTTTCCCCAAGTTCTTCAGCAATCTCCAAGGCTTCACAATAGCAGTCAATTGCTTTTTCGTATTCACCAATCTGGTAATAGGCATTTCCCATATTGGCATGAGCTTTGTCTATCCCTCCTTTGTCGCCAAGCTCTTTAGCGATCTCCAAGTATTTAAGATGGCAGTCAATTGCTTTGTGGTTTTCACCAATACTGATGTACGCGTTTCCCATATTTCCATGAGCGCTGCCTACCCCTCCTCTGTCGCCAAGTTCTCCTGCAATCTCCAAGTGTTTGCGATGGAAGTCAATTGCGTTTTGGTATTCACCAATGCCTTGGTAGGCATTTCCCATATTTGCATGAGCTATACCTACCCCTCTTCTGTCGCAAAGTTCTCCGGCAATCTCCAAGTGTTTGCGATGACAGTCATTTGCTTGTTGGTATTTACCAATACTGATGTACGCATTTCCCATATTTGAATGAGCTCTGCCTACCCCTGCTCTATCGTCTAGCTCTCCAGCAATCTCCAAGTTTTTGCGATAACAGTCAATTGCTTTGTGGTATTCACCAATGCTGATGTACGCATTTCCCATATTTCCATGAGCCGTGCCTACCACTCCTCTGTCGCCAAGTTCTCTTGCAATCTCCAAGTGTTTGCGATGGCAGTCAATTGCTTTGTGGTATTCACCAATACTCTTGTACGCGTTTCCCATATTTCCATGAGCTATGCCTACCCCTCTTCTGTCGCCAAGTTCTCCAGCAATCTCTAGTTTTTTACGATGGCAGTCAATTGCGTTGTGGTACTCACCAATGTTCTCGTAGGCATTTCCCATGTTTGTATGAGCTTGGCCTATACTTCGTTTGTCGCCAAGCTCTTCAGCAATCTCCAAGTTTTTACGATGGCAGTCAATTGCGTTGTGGTGTTCACCAATGTTGTCGTAGGCTACCCCCATAATTGCAAAAGCTGCTCCTTCGAATACTCTGTCGCCTACTTTCTGAGCAATGGCCAAGACTTCGCGGCAACAGCCAATTGACTTTTGGTATTTACCATTCTCGTAGTACAAAATTGCCTGTTCGCACGGAATCTTCAAATCTTTTCGATAATCGTTCATTGCCATTTGATATTCACCGATTCGATTGTCGGCATTCTTCCTTTGTGCGTGAGCAGTTTCAAAAGCTTTGTATTGACTGCAAATGAGTAGAAGATAGATAGAACTACGTTTTTAAACACATCAACAACTACATATCATAGTAACTAAATCATAGTAACTCGTAATTTGTAATTTCAGTTTTTTTTGGTGAAAAGATCTGTGAGTGATTTTGGTCCCAATTTCTCTCAATACTTCGTTCTCTTATGAAAATATTGTTTGTAATGTTTCTTCATAATATTAAAGATACTAGAAATACGTAAACGCAATAAATAACCCTTCGCCCGCTTTTTCATGAATTTTTGTAAATATCCCCTGATTAAAAAACGTCAATGCAACCCCCCTTACGCTCCTTTCAATGGGGGCCTGGAAATAGCCACTCCTGTCAGAACGATCAAAATATAGTTTTAATTCTAATAGAATATTTGAAAGAAAAACTGTTTAAGTTGGCTCCATACAGTTTCTAGAAAAATGGAAAATACAAGTTTGAGAGTCCAAAACGCGCGCATAAACAATTCGGGAAAAGAATAAAACTAAATGTTATGCATAGTTAAACATTCTGACAATCAAAAACTGTTACCAAATAAATAGCAACAGTTGTTGCTATGGCAACAATGACGTTTCAAAATGGCTACCAATTACGCTTCAAACTAATTTAATTCGAAAAAAACTTTGGTGATCCCCCATTTTTTTTTTCATTAAAATTTTCTTGAAGTATGAGTAATCAATAGGCCGATTTAAAAAAAATTCTGTAGATCCAAATTTTTTAAAAATTAACAAACATGATTTTTTCGAGAAAAAAATTATTCCTTCTACAGAATTTTTTAAAAATCGGCCTATTTATTACTCATACTTCAAGAAAAGTTTTAATGAAAAAAAATTGGGGGTCACCAAAGCTTTTTTTCGAATTAAATTAGTTTGAAGGGTAATTGGCAGCCATTTTGAAACGTCATTGTTGCCATAGCAACAACCATTGCTATTTATTTGGTAACAGTTTTTGATTGTCAGACTGTTTAACTAGACATAACATTTAGTTTTATTTTTTTCCCGAATTGTTTATGCACGTGTTTTGGACCCTTAAACTTGCATTTTCCATTTTTCAAGAAACTGTATGGAGCCACCTTAACTCTATTTTTTTAAAGAAAAAGGTACCGAGGAACAAATGAAAATTTAAGGATAAAATTTCGTAAAAAATGTTGAGATGAATAAAATTCCACGTCGCATCCACGGTTTGAACTCGATCACGTTCGCATGCCAACCGACGATGTTACCACTAGGCCACTGAAGAAAGTTTTAAAACTTTAACAAAATATTAAGTTTATATTTTGCATTTCTTTCTTTCCATTTCTTTCCAATCGTTTTTAGAAAGAACATTGCTAGGTAATCTAAACATTACCAGAAATTAATGACAAAATGGCCACCGCTTGAAAGCCAATTTACATATATTCCTTTAGAAGATGGCGTCCCATTTTGAAAAGTAAATATATAAGGCGAATATATTAAAGTGAGAATTCTGCTTATTGAGTAGCTTGCCAACTATTTACCGACCTCCTGATCTAAACAACAACCATTATCCAATCATTCAGTAACCTATTTATTTTCATCAGGTATGATCTACGATCCGCCAAATTGTGTTGAAAATAGACCAGGTTATAGAAATAATCAATTATCGTGGTGATAGTTCCATTGCTCAAAGGATAGAATTTTATCGAAGAGAAAGAGTCAATTGTGTCAAATCACGATGGATCTTATATTGCTTAGCTACAATAAGCAAAATTGTACCAATGTAACAAACCATAAGTTCTGAATGTAAACCTGTCTATATATACGTTTCTTGTTTGTATCAAATATTAAAATATTTGGCGCAAATGTTGCGCAATATTAGGATTTTTAGCTATTCACAGGAATAGCTGTGGAATGGGGTTTGAGGCACAGAATGCCATAGCGGAGTGAATTAAGTGCTTTCTAACTGGCCTGATCTATGCCTTCGTTAGAGTTAAAGCCCCTGGGACTATTGGATCTTTTAAATACGGGTAGCGAGGTCAGTTTTGGCTTAGTTTAACGTTTGCCACATGAGAGCCGGCCAGTCGTACCCTATTGGAAGGGATTGTTTTCTTTCGCCTCCCCGTGCCGCAGCTGAGTATAGTTCGTTCGTTTGTTTTGAACGTTTATGGCTGATCCAGTGCACTCTCAACGTATTGTCATTGACGCCATCCGTGTCGAACTGGGCGAGGATTCGCCCGCCCAACAACCGCTCGCTCAAGTTATGTCGGTGATGAAGTTGTAGAGCTACCGGCGCCAAACCCTGAAGTTCCAGTTAATAATCCTGGACCACTGCCAGTGCCACTGCCAGTGCCACCGCCTGCTCCGGCTCCTCAGAAAAGTTGGTTTCTTATCTTTTACTAGTCATTATTGTATTTACTGTATTTACACGTGATGGGCTTATTTCTTCGTCTTGCTTGGGTGATTTGCTGCACCACTATTGTTTAGTCAGTATTTGTCTATGTATTTGCTGCGCGATCTAGTGCATCTAAAATTATGTTTCGTTTAATATTTCTTACTTAGGCGCTTGCTGTGTGTTCTAGTGCTTCTCAACTAGGTTGGATTTAGTATTTTGCTGTGCACTTGCTGTGTGGTCTTGTGCTTTGATTTATGTTGCATGAGTTTAGTATTTTTCTATGCACTTGCTGTGTGGTCCTGTGCTTTAAAATTATGTTGCATGAGTTTAGTGCATGAGTTTAGTATTTTTCTATGCACTTGCTGTGTGGTCCTGTGCTTTAAAATTATGTTGCATGAGTTTAGTATTTTTCTATGCACTTGCTGTGTGGTCCTGTGCTTTAAAATTATGTTGCATGAGTTTAGTATTCTTCTATGCACTTTCTGTGTGGTCCTGTGCTTTAAAATTATGTTGCATGAGTTTAGTATTTTTCTATGCACTTGCTGTGTGGACTCGTGCATGCAAAGTTATGTTTGGCTTAGTATCTAGTGCATTCAACATCTGTTGGGTTACTATGTGAGGAAGTTTGTCTCCGACCTTGCGGCGTCCCAACGGGGAGCTTTCGCTCCGCGCGTTCGCTGCCTGGTGGCTGATCCGAGAGGGGTATCCTTAGTACGCCATATACGCTGTCTACGACGGGTTCTCGGGTCGGTCTGCCTGGTGGTGATCCGCCGGCCGGCCCCCACGGGGTGTCCGCAGGGCGCAAGTTTCAGGGGTGAGTGTTTCCCTCCCTGCCAATTCTTCAAGCCATGTTGTGCGCCTTGCGCTGGTTAGCGCAGGTTTCTTTGCCGGCCTGCCACCTGGTAGGCCGACCCTTTCTACATCTACATGCCCCCCTTCCTTTGTGTTTACGAAAGTCTAGCATTCCCCTCCGCTGTTCACCTTGAAGCTTTATGCCCAGGTTTCTATTTCCTATTTTTTCCTTCTGAGAGTTGGAGAAGAAATAAATTTAATGTTCTTGTTTGTAGTTATTTGGTGCGGGGTGCCTAATATTACTGTAGAGAGTTTATATCAGCGGGTCTCTTGTCGGAAAATGCTCTTAGGCCCCAATCTTAATTCACTTCCGCCGGGCATTGTGGGCCGAAGGATCCGCTGTGAATATATTACTATTCACAGCGGATGCCATAGCGGAGTGAATTAAGTGCTTTCTAACTGGCCTGGTCTATTCCTTCGTTAAGCCTGGTTTCCATATAGCCGTAAGAGCCGGCGGCATGGCTGTGGCAAGGGGCAATGGTCCAATCGCATACAGCTTTTTATTACTGGCTAATTCAACACTGTCTATGATTGGACCATCGCCCCTTGCCACAGACATGCCGCCGGCTCTTACGGCTATATGGAAACCAGGCTTTAGAGTTAAAGCCCCTAGGACTGTTGGAACATTGAAATACGGGTAGAGAGCCGGCCAGCCGTACCCCTGGAAGGGAATGCCCCACCCTCTTCCCCTCGGGAGGGGGACATTAGGATTTTCGGTATTGCGGTATCCTAGTGTTTTTCGTGCGTTTTTGTTGTTGTGTGTTTTTTTTTGTTTCGGAGTACACCCCCCCCCCCCCACCCCCCAAAGTCCCCTCCTTCAGCTGCGGCACAGCTATAGTCCCCCCGCCGCGTGGTCTCCAATGCCCAAACCGGAAAATGCTCTTAGTCCCCAATCTTAATTCACTTCCGCTGGGCATGAATATATGACTAAGGCCTGTGCTAAACGTCGCACAATAGACGAATTTAATTGTTTGAATTTTATTCAACGAAACTGCGACGTATAACTCGATTAAATTCGACACATGAATTAAATTCGAACGACAATGCGTGTTCGAATTACACGTCGAATTATCGTCGCGTCGAATTAAATATTTCTCTTCTGTCTTTGACAATTCAGCGCCATGTTTTCGAGGAAGAAATTCGACGTTTAAATCGACGTCGCATTTACGTCGCATTACCGACGAAGTTAATTCGAATTAAATTGATAAAGGCAGCTCTACTGTTTTATTGCCTTTCTGGCTTTAGTGCATTTTCTAGTTACACAGAATACAAAGAAAACCGAATGCACCAAATGATTGAGACATTTCTATTAAGAAAAGACGTAATGTGTTGTCCACGATAGATATCTATGACTGTGAACATTCTATTCATAAAGTTGGCAGGCGCTGTTCAGACAACGCACAAGTCTCATGGGCTGAAACTTTATTTGATTAACACCTAAAATTCGATTAATGACTCGTGTGACACTTGGATTTATTTGTGCATTGCGTATATGGGCCACCGTAACATTCAAATAAACTGAGCGAAAGTTGAGCGTGCGGGGTCATGCCCGTTGCTTCATATCTGAGATCGAGTCAACTCGAAGTTTAATTGGCTAGGACTTGGTCACTGTCGCTCTCTCAATATCTGAGCGATAGTCAACTCGAATTCTGATTGGGCCGGCCTTGATCAGTGTAGCTCACGCAAATGTGAGCGAAAATGAATAATCGCGCGTGTATAGGTTGGGTGTATTTGGCGGGACTGTTTGACATACGATACTTGTAATATTTTAATTAAAAGTTTCAAGTAAACTCTCGGTTGGCGTTAGCCGGCTTGTTTGTGTGCGAATCTGATTGTTCATTTTGTGCTGTAAGTTACTTATTTAGAAGACTTTCTTCAGTCTTATAGCACTTTTTACTTGCTTTGACGTTAAAGTGACTCTCCCATTGCGCAATATTTTGAATCCAGACTGATATTAAATGTGGAATTTCTGACTATCGCTTGAGCGACACTCGCGACAGTCTGGATCCGCCCCTGCCAGTAACGCATGCATACAACCAGATACTGAACAGAGGACAGAACTTGCGAGCTTCATAGACGACTAAATCGTTGGTAAAAGATTTTACTTCCGCAGCTCTACTACATTTCAGCGATGTGCTATCCAACAATTTACAATAAGCCATAAGTCCCTGCTTACCAGCTTTGGTAAACACTCTTTTAGGGCATTCAGAAAATGATCGTGCTGTTCTATAATATATCAGACACTCTATTAGCGCAGCAAGTTCTTTATCTCTTGGTATTCTTACAGATAAAGATGTTCTTACAGATAAAGAACTGTCTTTCTTGATAAGGAGTACTTTACCTCTTTTCCCTACCGGTTGTTCGATTACGGACAGGCGGCTTGTTTCTTTTTCAAATAGATTGTCCTCGTTACGGAATACCAGGGATCTTATTATTTTCCGTTTTGGGATCTTGCATTGTTCGGCGGCGTCAACTGAGCTGGACTTCGATCAATGAAACGAAATTTCACTTTATTTTTTTTACGATTGTATTTGGAAGAACACCTAAAATAATGAAAAATGGCTTTTACATGCCTTTCAAATGTTATCCCATTCTTGAGTTGTTGGCTATGCAATTTGAGCAATGACGTCACACTTGTATGAGAGAGAAAAACGTTGTATGAGGGAGAAAACGGAAAATCAGTCATATCTTTGGATTGGTTTGACTAAATTGAATCAAATGTTGGAAATTTTCCTTGGGGTAATGGTCTGATCACATCTGCATTGTGTAGTTTCTTGTAGTTAAACCAATCCAAAGATGTGACTGATTTCCCGTTTTCTAACGTGTGACGTCATTGCTCAAATTGCCGATAGCCAATAACTCAAGAATAAGATAAGAATTTGAAAAGAATGGTAAAAGCCATTTTTCATTATCTTAGGTGTTCTTCCAAATACAATCGTAAAAAACTGAAGTGAAATTTCGTTTCATAGGCACTTTATAGGCGATTATGTTCGTTGTGCTTTTTGCTTGGCACTTGACAAATGTGGCGAGGCACTCAGTCGCGTTTCAACCGGATTTCGTTATCGCTTTAATCGTTTGCTGCTTCGGTTTGCAATTTTTACTTTAAATACTCCACAGAAGTCACTGAACTCCGTATTTTCCTTGAGCATTTGCCACATACCCTTAAAGAAGAATTCTGGGATTCTAGGCGGAATTCCAATGACTTGGACCAAATTAGTCAAAGTTTGTCTTGTTGGGACAATAAATAAATTTTCCGTCGACGTCATGTACCCTTTTTCGAAGACGAAAATTTATTTTACAGACACGGTAGATATCGTCAACGACTGAGTCTTTCGCCAGTACTGTGAGTCTAGCAGGTTTTATCGGTATATTATTCGGCAATTGATCCATAAAGTCCTAACGTTTTTACAAAGCTCATGATCATGATGTCCTTCGGTTTCGGGTGAAAAAATTCGAGAAGAAATAGGAGCAGGTCTGCAGGTGAAATAGATTAATGTAGCAAGTGCGAAAAACAAACAGTACCCAACTTCATGAATAGAATGTCCACAGTCCCTTTTTCCCTTCGCCTTCCCACGCCCGCACTCAGGTCGGCTCGCGGCTTCGCCGCTGGCCTCCCGCTCTCGCAGTCCTATTGCTCCCAGCCCCTAAAAGGGACTGTAGTATACATTCTACAGAAGCGCCTGCCTGTAGGCTATACACGAAGGGCTATGGGTCAAATGCATGTAACCTAGCCTACCCCCAAAGGGCGGACTTTTTCACTTCCGCTCATGTGACTTCGCGATGATGTCAACCAACTATCAAATTTGTCCGAGTGTGAGAAAGAGATAGCTTCGTATGTCGCAAAAATTGAACGGGTTACGGAACAAAGGAAGTTCGTTGGAAAGAGATATGTTCGAACTATGCGCTCGTGAAAGGTTCATGACCGGGCGACAATTTTGAGTGGAGATATTTGAGTTCGAGCTCACTAGGCTATGTCGAGAAATGATCAAAATAGTCAGCCTTTGTATTATTTTAGTAAGGTGACGAAATAATTAACTCGCCACAAATCGCTTCCAATCGAACCAACAAGGAAGGAAAACATGAAACAAGACATATTGACAAGCCAAGTAGAATTTATCCACTGAATTTTTTATACTTACGATAAATTAATACAAATCTATTCGTTTGTTTACGAGTCCCTTTGAAATCATATATTTTCAAATATATTGGGTTAAAATGCCTGGCGTGTATTGTGGACTGTCGCAGCACTTATTGAAATTCAGCTCAGTATATAAAACTGCGCAATGGCGCAATCTATTAAAGAACATGCATAGACGGCAAACTAATACAAAAATATCCTGGCATATACATATTTCCTAACTTCCCTGATGCACAGGTTGGGCTATAATTATGAGTATGAAGTTATCAAAATTAACCAGGAAGCTAGTAAATACAAATATCATATTCTCAATACCTCTGAACACTCGACAAGTAAACAGTTTCCTTTTGACTTGACTAAACGTTATTGATCCTGGTTTGTTCGTCTGCTCAAGCGTTGAAGAAATGTTCAATTGTTATAGCTTCTTTCTTTTTAAAGAATTACGTAGTTTGGCGTGTCTCGGCAGTGAACTCATGATATGCCATGTGTGTCAAGTACTCGATTCTCATTGGCTACTATCAATGAATCATTTGGGGTTTCTCGTCCTTGAAAATTTCCCCTTGCAATCCATAACTTCGGCGTTAAACGCAATGGGAGATATCACTATGACAATAGCGAAACTTTGTTGTGTATTGAAATTCATTTCAGTGAATCGATACTTTGTAATGTGTATCGGCTAATTTACTTGTGAATTGAAACTTTTGTTTGTGTATTGATATTTTCGTTTGTGTATTGCACATACGGGCCACCGTACCATAGTGCCATAGTGATATCGACTTATTAAAGGCCTGGCCAAACGCTTTCAACATTTCATTCAACATCGTTCAACATCATTCAACAGGGGTGGCCAAATGCTTTCAACATGTTGAATCACGGTTGAATTCAACAATGTTGAATGAAATGTTGAAAGCGTTTGGCCAGGCCTTAAATTAGTGATATGAAAAAGTCGGACACTGTGGCCCAGAGTTAGATACAACGTCTGCCATTTGATTTTAGTTAAACTTTTGTGACCATGTTGTTCGCATTTGTGATAGTAATAAAAGACAACATTTTCGAAGAACTGAATTCAAAATGTAATTTAGTATCTAATATAGAAACCACGACCAATAGCGCACAACTACGATAACAACTGAACAATGTCGAACGCAAATATTGTGCCTTCGATTTGCTGCGGCGCGCAACCTAAATCTGCTCAAATACCCGATCCCTGGTCACAAGAAAACAATTCTAGTCAACAAGCAAAAACATATAATTGTTCTTCTGAAAATACTGCCTTCAATGATGGAAACGGGAACTTCCAACGCACAAAAAAAAAGAAAACGTTGCTCGTTGTACGTCATCACATGCCTTATTTAATTTGCATATTACAAAAACTTGAATAACTTAAGAACAAAAACAGCTATCGCCAAAATTTAAAAGAACATCCTTCCTAAAAATCTCTAAGCAAGAGTTCAAAAGTAGAGGAGCAAAAAGTTAGATGAATGGAAAAGTTATCTAAAGTAACAGGATGACCGGATATATGTTGGAAGTTGGTTTGCCAGTGTATATGGCAAAATTCCCATATGTTCAGAAACACGCGTGTGTAAATGGCGAGAAGTTTTACCGATATACAACGATTCACAACATTGACACGTATATTTGTAGACAACACTGTCACAAAATCTTAAACTTAAGAGAATACGATCTTTAAATCGAAATAAAAAAGAAAGACGTCGGGTAGATCGTAATACGAAACGAATATGAATTTGAATTTGAGGGTAAGCCGAAGAGAAAAGTTTAGTGACTTGCTTACAAATTTTGATCGAGTATAAACCGCTTTATGGAAGCGTAAACAAAAGAATACGTTTGGGTGCTGTTGGAATTTTAGGTTGACTGTGAAAAATCCTATCTAAAAAAGCCCTAAAAATGTTATCAAAGAATTTCTCAGGATAACCATTTCGAATCAAAATAGCCTTAAACAAAAGCTTTTTCAAAGTAATTGTCTGGGCTTTGATATTTTTAACAAAATTACGTTTTCCGCCTGGAGTCTGTCTTGTTTATTTTAAACAAGAATTACTTCATGTCCTGTGGTGTCCTATATTGTATTGTGCCCTGTCGTGTCGTGTCATCCATGTTCAGTCGTGTCCTGCATGTTGTGTAAAGTCATGTCTTATCATTTTGTGTTATGTCGTGTCGTGTCTTATCGCGTCCTATTGTATCGTCTCCAGTCGTGTTGTGTCATGTTCAGTCGTGTTCTGTTCTGCTCTGTTCTGTTCTGTTCCGTTCCGTTCCGTTCCGTTCTGTTCTGTTCCGTTCCGCTCCGCCCCTCCCCTCCCCTCCCCGCCCCGCCCCGCCCCGCCCCGCCCCGCCCCGCCCCGCCCCGCCCCGCCCCGCCCCGCCCCGCCCCGCCCCGCCCCGCCCCGCCCCGCCCCGCCCCGCCCCGCCCCGCCCCGCCCCGCCCCGCCCCGCCCCGCTTGTCCTGTCATACCCTGTCCTGTCCTATCATGCCATGTCCTGCTCTGTTCTGTCCTGTCATGTCATGTCCTGTCATGTCATGTCCTGTCTTGTCATGTCATGTCATGTCATGTCAGTCATGTCCTGCTCTGTCCTGTCCTGTCCTGTCATGTCATGTCATGTCATGTCATGTCATGTCATGTCATGTCCTGTCTTGTCATGTCATGTCATGTCATGTCAGTCATGTCCTGCTCTGTCCTGTCCTGTCCTGTCATGTCATGTCCTATCTTGTCCTGTTATACCCTGTCCTGTCATGCCATGTCCTGTTCTGTCCTGTCATGTCATGTCCTGTCATGTGAGTCATGTCAGTCATGTCCTGCTCTGTCCTGTCATGTCATGTCATGTCCTGTCCTGTCCTGTCCTGTCCTGTCCCGTCATGTCATGTCATGTCCTGTCCTGCCCTGTCATGTCATGTCCTGTCCTATCTTGTCCTGTCATATCCTGTCCTGTCCTGTCCTGTCATGTCATGTCATGTCATGTCATGTCCTGTCCTATCCGCGTGTCCTGTCGTATCCTGTTGTGTTATTTCGTATCGTGTCATGTCATGTCTTGTCCTGTCGTATATTGTGTCCTGTCCAATTGTACCGTATCGTGCTCTGTCGTGTCATGCGATGTTGTATCGTATCTATTGTGTTATGTACTTATGTCCGTTCGTATAGTGTCATGTCCTGTTGTGTCATTTCGTGTTATGTGCTGTCGTGTAGTGTCGTGTCCTGTCGTGCCCTATCGTGTCATGTCTTGCCTTGTCTAAAAAACGTCGCTGTAACGATTGCAGCAAATTGTCTAGTTATCTAGCTAAGATTTAAACAATTGCCATTGCACTGCAGTATGCTACACCAAAAAATAAATCGTGCTGCATATATTGTTTAGGCTATCATGAGACAACATTAAAACACAACGCAAACATTTGTTCTTTTATGACTTTAATAAAGTTAAGGTGGCTCCATACAGTTTCTTGAAAAATGGAAAATACAAGTTTGAGTGTCCAAAACACGTGCATAAACAATTTGGAAAAAGAATAAAACTAAATGTTATGCATAGTTAAACATTCTGACAATCAAAAACTGTTACCAAATAAATAGCAACAGTTGTTGCTATGGCAACAATGACGTTTCAAAATGGCTTTCAATTACCCTTCAAACTAATTTAATTCGAAAAAAACTTTGGTGAACTCCAATTTTTTTTTCATTAAAACTTTTCTTGAAGTATGAGTGATCAATAGGCCGATTATAAAAAAATTCTGTAATTCCAAATTTTAAAAAAATTAACAAACGTGATTTTTCAAAAAAAATAAAATTATTCGTTCAACAGAATTTTATTATGATCGGCCTATTGACTCATACTTCAAGAAAAGTTTTAATGAAAAAAAAATTGGGGGTCACCAAAGTTTTTCCGAATTAAATTAGTTTGAAGGGTAATTGGCAGCCATTTTGAAACGTCATTGTTGCCATAGCAACAACTGTTGCGATTTATTTGGTAACAGTTTTTGATTGTCGGAATGTTTAACTATGCATAACATTTAGTTTTATTATTTTTCCAAATTGTTTATGCACGTGTTTTGGACTTTGAACTTGTATTTTCCATTTTTCTAGAAACTGTATGGAGCCACCTTAGGTAATTCACAAAATGCATACAGAAAACATTATTCATCTTCCCCGTTATAATGGCTTAGGCATCACAGTAATCTAACAAGAAATCAAATAATTAAAACAAATTAGATTGATTATTATAAAATAGAATTGTGAAAACATATACATGATTGATGAGTGGTAATTTTGACCACCTTTTCACTTCTGGGATCTTTGCCATTATCCCCTCCTGAGGGCTATTAAAGTCGAAAAATATAAAAAATTAAATAAAATATATTTAATTAATAAATATGTAAAATAATAATAACAATAATAATAATAATAATAATAATAATAATAATAATAATAATGTTTTTTTTTGTTTTTTTTGTGAAAATGTGAAACAGGATGATAGCCGGGTGCTAAAGTGTGCAGCGAAAGTCTACCTACAAAGGTTATCGGTGATTTGGTCCAGCCCACTATCAGATTTCAACAAAGCTTTGGCGACAAAGGATCAATAGCGCTGATGTATCTTCCTCGGAAAAGTGGAGGAAGAGGTTTAAAATCAGTAGAACGCGAGTATAAGTTAATAAAGATCAAGGCAGCAGTCAAATTATACGCCAACACAGACGAAACCATGACTGCAGTGAGGGACTTTGAAAAAAAAGCAGAACGAATGGGAAGCCAGTCACTGACTAAAGATGCGATCAAATATGCAGAAGAGCTAAATATGACGTTGAGTCTGGAGTACCCAGAGCCGAAGTGTCGTACAAGAGATGGTGAAGAGATCAGTGGTCGGAAGATTGGAGTATGGGCAAGAACCGCTCAACAGAAGAAATACTTTGAAGAAATGAGAGAAGAGAAATGGCAAGGGAAGTTGTTTAAGAATAGATGGGAAGATGACGACATAAGCAGTGACTGCTTTGGGTGGATGTCAGGATGGAGAACAGCGCCGTCGCATACAATCGCAGGCGTGAACGAGCTCTACTAACAGCTACTACCAACAAAAATATACCATCAGAAGAAAACCCGATTGAATGCCAGCTCAGACATGCAATGCAGGTTATGTGGTAAAACACCGGAGAGCCTGCCTCACATCCTAGCAGGCTGTAGTGCTCTGGCCCAAACAAAGTATCTAGCCAGACACAACGCAGCTCTAAAGGTCCTGTTTTTTGAGATGCTAAGGGATCGAGAGTTGATATCATCAGTCCCACCCTGGTACTCGCCTGCAAAGCCTAAGCCTGTGTATGAAAACGAACGCGCGAAAGCCTTCTGGGATATACCACTGTACGCGGAAAACACAGAAGTAAGAGCCAACCGGATTGACGCAAGGATAATAGATAAGATCGAAAAGAAGGTGATCGTGATTGAAATGAGCTGTCCATGGATAGAAAATCGTCAGCTGAAAGGTGAGGAAAAAACCCAGAAGTATGGACCGCTACGATGGGAGTTGAAGAGGCAATTTCCGGGATACCAAATCATCCAACACAACATCATTATAGACGTACTTGGAGGGTACTCTAAGGAAGTTGATAAGAGAGTAAAGACGCTGATTGGTGTAAGAAGTGGAGAGACCCTAAGGCGAATGCAGAAAGCAGTACTCTGCAACAGTTTGAACATCGCATGTTCCTTTAAGGTTCTAGTGGAATAGTACATTAATGTTTAGATAGTTAATTTGGTTAAATGGATACGTTTTTACAATTGGCTACGTTCGCGCCCAACTGATGTCAGTTTTGATTTACTGAGTATTCAGAAGTTGTACACTAATAATAATAATAATAATAATAATAATAATAATAATAATAATAATAATAATAATAATAATAATAATAATAATAATAATAATAATAA
The DNA here is from genome assembly GCA_035771165.1 of Paragorgia papillata. NCBI lineage: Eukaryota > Metazoa > Cnidaria > Anthozoa > Scleralcyonacea > Coralliidae > Paragorgia > Paragorgia papillata. Next base: position 253,917 of record JAWNZC010000236.1, read on the forward strand.
TAATAATAATAATAATAATAATAATAATAATAATAATATTAATAATAATAATGATATATTAATAACCGGACAAGTAGAGAAAACTCTACTTGGTTGGCCCAGCTGGGATTCGAACCCGCGACCATCGGGTAAGAGCATCGGATTAGTAAACCGTTGAGGTCCCAGCCTAAGAGTATCGGACTAGTAAACCGAAGGTCGCGGGTTCGAATCACCAGCCGTGCCAAGTAGAGTTTTCTCTACTTGTTCGGTATGGTTCGTCACTCGGAGTAACAAATTATTATTCTCCACCCGAGTTCACTGTCCACAACAATCATTCGAAATAATATATATTTGTTAAATATATTTAACTAATTAAATATATTCAAAACTAAACAGAATTTTAGTATAAGACCTAAGAATTTTATTTACAATTATCTTATGATTCAATGTTACATCCGCCTTCCAATATCTGTATTCCCGTCTTAACATAACTGATTAAACATCGACTCCCATCCATGAATCCCTCTAGATGAAGACTGGAAGGTCGGAACGCGTCGCGGATTATGAATATAGAATTAAATCACTGACCTACATAAATCCTAATTGACGTTTCATTCTTCTCCCAAACATAGATCAACCCGCAGGCACATTTTACAACGTACATCGGCCGAAACTACAGCATAGATCGTTTGCAATCACGTGACGTCGGACGCCATCTTGGTTGATTTCCAGTTAAGGTGGTATTGGACAAAAAAAGTTTTTTTCTTTAATATTGGTTTATCTAAAGATATCTTGGCAGAAATATATAGGATATGTTTCCCTGATGTTAAAAAGCTAACGTTGTTACCATGGTATCCAAGCAACAACCCCCTAGTGAGCAAAATATAGCACTTGCGGTGGACAAGATTCTATGAGAACTAACGGTCTGACAAACACTAAACAAAGGTTAATGTAAAGCACACACACAGATCTATGCTGTAAACCTAAAAAAAAGTACAAAATTATAAATATTTTCGATAAAAATGTTATTTTTTTGAAAAGATGGCTGATTTTTATTCATAAGGCTACAAAACAAGAACTTTTAAACAATGAATAACATTCATTATGCAATATATTTGAGGTTTGCAACATAGATCCGTTCATATTACACAGCCTCTAAAAAAGTTTAAAGCATTACATCAAATATTGAATGCGCTAGCGTGTTTGGCGTCCAGGTACTATTACCAAATTAGGCAACTGAGAAAATCGTGTTTAGAAATTTGAAACCACCATGCTGGCTGAAAACACAATTCCGGCAAAATGCATTTAAAGGTTACAGTTAAAAACAATATTCAAATTATTACCCAAATTTGTCCCTATGCCAACATAATCTAATTGTTTTCCATTAAAAAGCCCCAGCTTTACATGGGACTCGGTTCATATTTAAAGTTGTCTGCCCACTGTCTGGTTTCTTCTCTGAGAGGATAGTTGTACAAACGTGTATAAATAAACCATTTTGTTTCGACGTTGGGTTATTTCACTGGTCTGTGTCAATTGTTCGTGACTATTTTAGATTCCTATATCTATACTTTAGATGCATATTTTTTACGCGAAAAGTATGATCCGTAACCTATTGGGTTTGTTGTTTACAGTTTGGTCTGAATAATATTATTTGTCGGCGAGACGGAAAGGAATGTGGAACGTTTCTTCCTCGGCTTCGAGTACTGCTTATTGTTTACTTTCAGTGGATAGTTTTTGTTTGGGATGTTGCAAATGTTTAGAGGACTAGATATATAGTTTAATATGTGTGTCAGAAAGTGTACAGAAAAGGTAAACCAGCTTTAGATATTTATCAGTTGTTGTGAAAATTCTGGTGCCGTGTGAAAATTATGGTGCCGTCTGAAACTGACTCGTCTTAATTTATACGGCTTCTGGCCGGTTTGGAAAGCGTCGTTTCAAACCGTTTCTGTGACATTAGTGAAGATTATTTTTATCTAAGAATGTTACTGACAGTCTGGCGATCATTTTGACAGTAACTTTGCTCAAGAAACACTTTAATATATGACAGTATAAGTATAAGTACTCTGCAATAAAAATGGCATGAGCCGTAGCCCAATGTAAATAACAAGGGGAATTACACCGTACTCAAACAGCAAGTACAAAAGGGAAACCGAAATACAACCTAAGCGAGAGATTACACAGTCACACTTATGTCTCTAAGTTTTAAAAATTCCTTTTCTTCGACACTTATTGAGCTAGGGACAAATTTGTGTTTTACAACATGGCGGACGCTCCTAGTTTCCTGTCGTGACAGCCTCCCCCATTAGCTTGAAGCCAGAGGATCTGTAAGTTCTTCTACAAGATCAGGAGATCGGTATCATTGGTCTTTATAATGTCCTCACCAGCTAGAACACGACAATGTGGAAACTGAGAAGTACTCGGAAGCAGTTCCATGAGAGCCATGAAACACATCCACTCGTTGCAAAACTCTCTCGCTAATCAACCGTTAAGAAAATATTCAAATAGACCCGCCCGCGATGAAAAAAACATGTTTAGAAAAGGATATACGTCATGAAAGGAATTGTATAGCTTCTTTTTTTAAAGTTAGACAGAAGGGGGTAAATAGAGGTACGGCAATTAGCGTAAAACGGGGAAAAATCTGCTCTGCGTTGCCATGAAAACGGACACCATTTTCATTACCTCGCTATAAAGAACGTATCGTTGGCGTTAAATTAGTGAAAATACTCAGGAAATACACTTGCCCGTGGAAAGTTAGATAGTTGAGGATGTCTATTTCACAAAAATAAGAAATTCCAAATTTCGAATTTTTTTTGTCCAAGACCCCCTTAAATTCCATAACACGTGCCAAAACAAACATGGTGGTTAGCGGTTTGATAACAGTGTTTGCCAACTGGAAAAATCAACAAAGATGGCCGACGTGACATAATCTGAAAACGATCTATAGAAACCGATGCGTTCACGAACTTAACTGCTGTGATAGTATATATTAAGTATAACTCGCAAATTATAGTCTCCAAACAACGTCATGCAGTGGACGTCCAATTGCCCACCATACTATTTATAAAAATTAAGTGAGATGTAGGATGGAAAAGAGGGAGCTAGACGATAAGTGAGAAAGGCAGGGCAGAAGATGGGAAAGAGGGAGCTAAGGAAAAAGAGGTTGACTTGTGATCGATTTGCGTACTTCTGAAAATACGTAAATGATGCAATCACCTTGTCAACCGCGCATGCTTATTGATATATTTCTTTGCTCATTGATATACTACGTATACTGGAAACCATAGATATAGGAGGTATAGATTGTCAGTTCTGGAGACGGACCCACTGGAGAGATTCCCGGTTGAGCCGCCATCTTGAATTCCCCATAGGGGCAAAAGCTCAAGTGACCCTAACGTACGGCAAGTCACTTTGAGTGACTCTCAAGAAAGAATAACTGTAAAGAATTGTTTCAAGCCTGTCGAGAACCTCAACAACATTAGTATGATAACCTAAGTGTATTGTAGAAATACTTTTGTTAAGATACTTTTATTTATTGTTGACGTAGATTGCTAAATTAAGCAAAACACTGCACCACAACTGATCATTAACTCTGGTGAATGGCTTTAATTGCCAACCAAAACTATTTCTGTACTGAATGTATTCTTCTTTTCTGTTAATTCAAAACAGTAATTTTCTCAAAAATAGCTCCCCCATGGGCTTTCGCCAACTTGGTCACTTCAGCCGCCATCTTGTTTTTGCCCGGTTGAGCCGCCATTTGAGAGATCCACAGTGGGGACATTATCGAAACATTCCTATACTGATCTATGCTGGAAACTCAACCTCGTATACCTAAGGGCATTATACCTCCACGTTGGCAGGTCGGCAAAAATAGCCCTGACATCGGCTCGTCGATTGTATATTCTGATTGGCCGGTTTAAAAACTCGATTAATTCATGTAAAGTACAATTTATTCATCAAAATCTGAATTGAAATAGATTCACTCTTCAAAAACCTCAAAAATGGAAACGATAGCTTTGGTTAGAGTCAAGAACAACATTAGATACATGCTTGTTCATGACGTTTACATGTATACTGACTAATCGTGAGGTATGACGAATAATGCTAGCCAGTTACTTTTATTATAAAGGTTCACACGAGTGAGTCGGCAGAGCGTTAAATATTTCTCATCTATTATTCATGTTTACGTCTCAAATCATTAATAATTCATGAGATAATCAGCCAATTACAATAGTTCATTCAATCACCTGATTGAAGTTGGATACTACAGTAAAATCCAAGATATTAGATGAAACCGGTGTTCATCTAATTCTTAATTGCTGTATAAATAAATTTTACATACACTCATAAATAAAATCTCATGAGGGTTTATTTTAATTGCATTTTTCAATTAAAATCGCTCGATTGAGATGCCATATCAACAACTCGTTTTAATATCGTGTTTCCGATCAGGGGAATCCAGGCAATCGAAAACAATAAAACCACTCGGCCTTCAGCCTCGCGCTTTCATCATGTTTTCTCGTGTTTGGATCCCCTGATGAAACACTCAAACTCGTTGTTGATATATTACGTATTATATAAAAACAAAACACAAAGACCGCATAAATTTTCTTGCCAAAACACCACAAAATTCTGGGTGTCATGTGATTGAGCGATTTTCGCGGGTACTAGGTACCGTTTTGTTCACGCTTATGCAAAATTGTGCACGGTGAGAACAATGTGTTTTTTGTATAATAAAGCAATCATCCAATAGTAGCGTTTGGCCGGGTTCAATCACTCAACCGTATTATTATTATTATTAATATTGAGAACCTATTGAATATATTGAGAACCTTTTCAACATAAAATCACAGCTCATTATAAACACTTTAAAGTTTATCGAGTTTTCAGACCATATCTTGACTAAAGAAATCACTCACAAACTCATATGCAATATATATTCTAATTCTTACCAAACGATTTGGAGGAAGAAGAAACTTCGAAAAACAATAACATTTGAACGGTGGTTTTTTAACCAATGGGCACTGTAAAGTTTGAAAACATCCTACAAAGAAGTCATAAAACAGGTCAATATATTGTTATAGAATCTCGTGTGGTCTTTTACAATAAATGAAGATACGTATATGTTATTAGGATCGCGAGGTACCAACAATTTAAAGTCACAAGAAGAGCGTAACGTCCGTTCAGGTACGTACTGTTGAAGTTTTAAGGTACATTGGCTAGTGTGCACATAGTGCCTTATAAATGTGAGATTACACAAATGAAATTTCCTACGTTCTGGTTTTGGGAGCCAGCCTAGTATTAGTATGTCGGACGTATATTGGAGAATCTAATTAAAACAAAACCAGCAGCCGTCAGCTGAACTCGCTGTCGGCGCTTGATGAAATACGCAGGCAAAGGATCAGACACTGACATCATTATAATCAATTTTAGACAAGACTAAACTTTCTGCAAATTGTTTCCTGACATTAAAATAGCGGATAATGGTTTTTTTACTGTTTTTGATTTCGTCCAATTGTTTCAAAGATATACTGGTGGTTTACAATCAATCCCTTGAGATTTAGAAGACAAAGAAACAGCGGCCATGTTGGAGGAAAACATACTCCAAATACAATAGCTACTAATGAGATTCTTTTGTTAAAGTTCCTCCAACATGGCCGCCATGACGTCAAGTGCAAACCAAGAATTGACATTCAAGTACAGCTGTTAGTAAGAAAAACCTGCAAATTAAAGAGATCTGAGTGACGAGCAACATGATGACCCTGCTTGCAGAGGTCTCTCCACAGGAAAGAGACCTCTGAAAACATCCGACACTTTGTTTGATGAAGCCGCCGTCCATGATCTTGGACGTATCAAACCAGTTTTGAAAACAGGTTTGGGGCAACACACATTCTGATTGGCTACTGAGCGTACTTACGCAATGACCATGCAACGAGTTGTTTACGTGGTGGCGCTAGAGTGTAAAAATTAGCGTTCCTGATCCAGTTGAGCTTCTGTAAACATGTTTTTATCTCTTTATTTACTATTCAAAACATTATTTCCGTAATGAAATAAGAATACTTTGTCACAGAGTCAATATTAAGTTGTTCACAGTGCTTGGGAAGTTACAAAACGACTCACAGAGCTGGTGAAACCATCGGCTATCGCCTCGTGATGTTCAGGCATATCTCGTGCTTCTGAATTTCGTTGCCAAGGTAACTTAGCTCATGTGCGACAGGAAAAGTGTCTGATGTTTGCAGAGGTCTCTTTCCTGTAGAGACTTCCGCCAGCAGACTGGAACATAGCTTAAATTGTGAGTGAAAAATTCATTGGCATTTTTGCTGTTCTATTGTACATAGGAGCATGACAGGAGCACTCATTGAAAATTTCAAGAGAATCTGATGCTTAGTTTTCGCGCTATTAACTCTCAAAGTTTGCCAGCATGGCTAGTTCGTTTTTTGAGAAAAATTGGGCTTTCGGTAACAATGCTTATGACGTACGCAAATTAACAACTATGCATAAGAACACTAGATTTCACTATTAATATTCATTTGCGTACGTCATAAGGCATTGTATAATACTCAAATTTCCCCCAAAACAAACTATCCACAGCAAATTTTGAGAGTTGATAGCGCAAAAACTACACACCAGATTATCTTAAAATTTTCAGTGGATGCTCCCGCCAAGGCTCCTCTGTACAATAAAACAACAAAAATACCAACGGGTGTTTCATTTAATAGACACTTTAAGGGACGTGAAATTTTCTTTCTTCAAGTCCGATTCGTTCAAATACCGTAAAACAACATATTTAATTATCTGGCCTTTTTTTCGAATATCGAATATTCTAATGTTTAAAACTTGTATAGTAATACTGTATAAAATAGCCGGAGAATGGCTAAGTGCATTGACCACCTTAAATAAAATTGTATATTGTATATTGTATTGTATTGTATATACAGCATCGGTATATTTAGTGCCAAAATATTATTATATACTTACTTGAGCCTATCCGTTCATTTGCCTTTGGACAACAAACTCCTTTATTCAGCTCATCGAAGACTTTTTCGTTGAACGGTACTGCTGCGGAATTAATTGACTCGTAGCGAGCGCTGTAAGGGTCGACATTCAGGAATATCACATACGAAACACCGTAAGCCAAGTCTGTTCGACAAAATACCGGCGACCCAAATCCACCGGCGCAAATATTGGCTGACGATAATTGTCCTTTGTAGACATGAGACACGCTTAGACATGCTGTATATGTACCAAAAGGACCAAGTTCTTCGAGTCCACCTGTTTGGCCTTGCTTGTGAGTGAGGGTAGCTCGAACCACCAGCGGCGCACGTCTAACACGTTCCTCGACACTCATCCTGCTCCAGTTTAGTGGTGGAAGACATTGGGAGCTTGTTTTTACAAGGCAAAAAACGACTGCCAGGACAAGCAATATTACTTGCTCTTTGGGCATTATATCGAAATAAACAAAACTGAATGGTCAACTTAGTTGAGGTATGAACTCTCAAGTCGGCTCGACTGCGGGTCTAGCTCAATGCGAGCACTTTGTTTCTAAGATCGTATTAAGTACACAAATGGGCAAAAACACCGGATTTTAATGATGTAAATGTTATATCCGGCGTTAAGCAGATATTAGAATTGTGCAAGAGCACCTAGGAAAGAGGGAGGATGTTAAACCAAGAGGAACACGAACGGAAAACAAAGCAACAAAACAGATAGTTAAGGACAGTGTATTACTAATTCCATTCATCAAAAAACGTGGCTTTTTTTAGGGGATGTTTATATGGAGGAGGGCCAGCCCTCTTAATAGGGCTATAGCCGTAGTAAAAGGGCTGAATTTCACCTCGCGTTGGCTTGCTTACCGAATTGTGCAGCTTTCCCACGGAGCTCGAAATCATGTTTTCGCAAACACGATTTGAATTTATAACAAACACATGAACAAACACAACTTGTAAAATAAAAAGTTGACCGAAAAACTTTATCGTGTATATTGAGCTTCGATTTGCTAGCACTCCTAAGAGGGCCAGCACTCTTGAGTGCGTTTACATGGGAAATTTCCAGCCCTATAGCTCCTGGTTCTCGGGTTGTAAATAGTGAGATCTCGCCTAGGAGGGCTGGCCTTCTTGTCATGTAAACACGAACAAATTTTTACAAGGAATTACGCGGAGATGCGGGATCTCTGGAAAGAGGGCTAACCCTCCTCCATATAAACACCCCCTTAAAAATAATTTATTATTATACGCACAAAACTAGCTAGGAAAGAAAGGGGATGTTACATCAAGCAGAACACCGACGGAAAAGAAAGCAATAAATCCTTAGTGCGCTGAACGTCGCACAATAGACGAATTTAATTCGAATTAACTTACTTAAGCCTGGTTTCCATATAGCCGTAAGAGCCGGCGGCATGGCTGCGGCAAGGGGCTCTGGTCCAATCATAGACAGTGTTAAATTAGCCAGCAATAAAAAGCTGTATGCGATTGGACCATTGCCTCTTGCCGCAGCCATGACGCCGGCTTTTACGGCTATACAGGATGAATAAAAAAACCCTGATGCCTTTCATATTCAAATTAGCCGCACAGCGGCTGTAATTTGACAGAAGTTCCCTAAATATCTCATGGGTATACGAAGCATATCAAATAAGTGAACCCTAAATATCTCATGGGTATACGAAGCATATCAAATAAGGTTCACTTATTTGATATTCACTTATTTGATATGCTTCGTATACCCATGAGATATTTAGGGTTCACTTATTTGATATCGGCTTCGTATACCCATGAGATATTTAGGGAACTTCTGTCAAATTACCGCCGCTATGCGGCTAATTTGAATATGAAAGGCATCAGTTTTTTTTTATTCACCCTGTATATATGGAAACCAGGCTTTAAGACCCCGTTTACACTAGAGCAAAAGTATCCGGATTCACATTGTTTTTTATTCCCATGAGGTGAAAAACAATGTGAATCCGGATAGTTTTGCTCTACAGTGTGTATCAGAAAAACCTGAACCCTTAGAAAACAACCTATTGTAGTAGTTTGAAAGCCCTAAGCACTTCGCTGAACCCACAGATGCGTAAAACACACGGTCTTATACACCTGGGAAATTAAGATAACTTGAAGTGTATGCATGGTGAAAGTATTTAAAAGCTTTTTCGCTTCGTTTAACTTATGTGCTGATTAATTTATAACGCAGCGCTTTTAGGCTTTCAAACTACTACAATAGGTTGTTTTCTAAGGGTTCAGTTTTTTTTTATACACACTGTAGTGTACACGGGGCCTATTATTAGTCGGTAATGCGACGTAGTTAAACGTCGAATTTCAGTCGAATTTTATTGTTTTTACTTGGACTCGTCGAGCCTGAAAACGACTAGTTGAAAACATAACGCCGAATTGTCACAGACATGCAGAAGAGAAACATTTAATTCGACTTGCACGATAATTCGTTGTGTAACTCGAACACACATTATCGTCGCATTATCCATCTGACTCAGACGAATTAAATTACCGTTATACGTCACAGTTTCATGTCGCAGTTTCGTCGAATAAAATTCAGAAAATTAAATTCGTCTGGATTAAATTCGTCTATTCTGTGAAGTTTAGCGCAGGCCTAAAACATGCAGCTATAGTTAACGAAATTGGATTACCAATTCTGTTCAACAATTAACGTGGCTATATTGATCATTCTCTTTATAGGAATGCCAAGTCTAGTGCTTAGTGGCATTAACAAGCTCAGCATCAGACGCGACGAGGCATGCATGCACTCCACTTTTTGGCGAAATAATGACAAGTCCTGATCATAAACTGGCCCATCTTTTACCACCGAAGCAAGAATTGCACTATATGTTAAGGCAACCTTGGGTGTTTGCTATACCCACATCTTAAAAACTAATAGATTTTCTGTTAAAGCATTCAATGTAGATTGTAAATAGTTTGTTTGCTTTATTTATGTATTTATTTATTTTTAATTTTTTATTTTATTGAATATAATAATAATCATGTAAATACTCCTAGTTAATTTTAATAATTTCATTTACATACATATTTCATATTTTAATTGTAATTGTTATCCACACGCAATTCAGCTTTTAGCTGCTATGTGTATTTTAATAAACAATCTATCTATCTAAGTCATTGATAAGCGGAATGTTTAAAACATTGTCTTTAATTAGTTGTTTTGTTGCTTTGACTTTGTTTTCCGTAATTATATATGCTTGCTTTAACATCCCGCGTCCTTTGTAGCTGCTTAACCCTTTATAATAATATAAATTCTCTTTAATAAGAATATAGCCACGTCATTTGTTGAACGGATGTCCTTAACTATAACTAGCTGTTCCGTTGTCTAACTTCTTTTCTCAATTCTGTCGTGTTCTGCTCTATAAGATATCGGTTCTTAGCTGCATCCATAGCAGGACGGGGAGCATTAGTAGGAGGACGGGGAACATTAGTAGATGGCCAAAAAACAAAGCAACGAAACAGCTAGTAATTAAGCACAAATTACCAATTCCGCGATAATTAATTGATTAATATAATATAAACACGCACAATTGAGCAGCTATAGGAAGGATGTTATGACAGAACACAGCTAGTTAACCAGAATGAATTACCAATCGTTTAACAAATGATATGGCTATTCTATGATTAAAAATAATTTATCATTATTCATAGAGGTGCAGCTGCATGGGATGGACGCAACCTCGTACTCAGGGTCTTTTGGGATGGACGGAGGATCTTATATGTTATATGATGCGGTAAAACATGATCGAAAAACAAAGCAACGAAACAGTTAGTCAAGCACAATGAATTACCAACTCCATTCAACAAATGACATGGCTATTCTCATTAAAGATTTGATAGTTATTAAAATCGTAGCGTGTACTGCGCCCGGCTTTAACAGGAACTTATTATATATATAGACACATACTCAAGTTATTCTCGTTTGTCAGATATGTTATTAAGCACTAAGCAGAAATAATAATCTGTAAATAAAACCAAGACAACAGTTGTTATAGAGATTGAAAACATACAAGGTTTAACCGCCACTTTAGAAAATTCTCGAAAATGCTTGGCATTCTATGTCGAACATTCGGTACCTTTGTAGTCGGCAAAAGCGATTAATTAGCAGTACTGCTATTTTTCTCGCGTGTTAATTTGTGTGCACTATAAGTACTATTTACAGAATGAGTGGCCGTTCTGTATCTGGGTATACAGACACGAGGTGAAGCCGAGTGCCTGTACCTAGATGCAGAACGGACACGAATTCTGTAAATGACTTCTAAAACGTCTATATCTATTAAGTTAGCGAAAAATACATCACGTTAAGAGCTGATAAATCTTCGAGGTAAGGTTTAATAGGCTACGATTATTAAATTAGATAGTGTCTGTACACTTGCTACAGAACTGATATCAGTGTCTGTAAATGTGATAGAGAACTGATGTTTTATTAAACAGTTCTGTATCACATTTACAGACACTGATACCAGTTCTGTACCGGGGTAAACAGACATTGATTAAACCTTAATTTCTTTTGAATTTTCCTCATGAATTATTAATGAGTTTTAGAAGTGCCTGAACAAAACCAATATGTATGGATTGTATGTATATACATGTGTATATTTTAAACTGCTGTTGAATTGTTGAAAGAAGCTTTTGCATTTTTCAATACAGATAAAATGTGTCCTAAAGATCTGTTGTATAATGAAAAAAGCTCCTGTCCATAACTTTTTTATGTAAAAACAATACAGGCATATATATATATATATATATGTAATATTTAAAACATGAGCAGCAGTGTTTTATCAGATTTAAAACACGAGGCGATAGCCGAGTGTTTTAGATCTGATAAAACACGTACTGCGAATGTTTTGAATAGCTTCAAAAACGACCCATTTGGTAAGTTCATTGGCGTAGTAATTTTGAAAAACAACGTTGTATAAGGCGAGAAAATCAAAGCTAAAGTTTATGTAAATCAGGAGGTTCTTTATCAGATATAAAACCACGGACATGGTACTGATTTCCTTTGTGTTTTCCTCATGAATTATTAATGAGTTTTTGAAATATATATATCGACCACTCTCATAATAGCGACTAATTTAGACCACTTTCATAATAGCGACTAATTTGAATATTCTTTTATGTGCATCTTAATAAGCCTTTCTGGTCTCGTTTGTGTGTCTGCAATTCAAAAGAATCTTCGCTTCATAACGAGGCCAGAAAGGCTCATTTAGATGCACATAAAAGAATATTTAAAGTGAAGGCCTTTATGAAAGTGGTCTATATTATACACTTGGGTTAACCCAAGTACCATCATTCGATCACCAGCTCCCAACTTGACCTGTAGCTCAGTCGGTAGAGCGTTGGACTAGTAAACCGAAGGTCGCGGGTTCGAATCCCAGCCGTGCCAAGTAGAGTTTTCTCTACTTGTCCGGTTTGGTTCGTCACTCGGAGTAACACCTATAATATCATTATTCTCCACCCAGGCTCATTTTCCCATAATAATTGTTAATATATATATATATACGAATACATGCATACATGCATATAGCCACATCACACATTAAGTCCGAAGTTAAATTTTTGTTTGTTTTTGCTGCATATCATGGACAAGCTCATGTCGTAAAAATATGAAAGCAACCGAGCTAGAAAACAAACATAACCATCATGACAGAAAGCCATTTATGTGAATAGACCTTGTTATGGCTCATAGAAGGTTCTCGTTGAACTTCAAGAGTTATTAAGTTTACATGCAAATATATATAATATATTATTTATACACTTACGGCCTTTCTCCCAGTTCTTTGTCTCGCTCTTCATTTCTTACATCCTTTATACACTGTTTTCCGGCCCTAAGACGGAACACCGGTCACACCTGCTATAACGTCAGTATTTTAATGTGCTACAAGCAAAAAGAAAGAAATCTCAATATTTAAGATGACAGGTTCCTCTACGATGACGTCCATTGAATTGTTTATTCTATGTTCAGTTAATCTTCCTATTAAATTTTACAACCCACACGGGACATTAAACTCGTTACGTTAATATGTCACACAAAATGCTTTTTGTTTGGATTTCTCCAAACAATGCCAATTCTATATTAGAATATTTTCGGCAGTACTCAAACCTTACTAGTATTTCGATTTGTATTTCAACACTGCCTACGCAGCACACTACTTTTATTAGTTATATATTACTTCGTCAATCATCGTATTACAAACTTAGGGGCTGCCTAGCAGGTTACCATGCTGATTTTATATCACGAAAACGTTTTACGACTATATATATGAGAAATGCAGAATGCATAACACGATTTAGCAATTTCTATAATTTTCAGAGATAGAATTCCAAACCATATTTAGTTTTTATATACAGAAAGCACAATAATATGACTTTGACGCCAATCTTGTGTTATATAAATGAACTTTAGATACTGGAGTAAAGTAATGATCAAAAGCCGAAAGAAGTTTGTTATTGTGATAATCTTTTAGTTTATGCTTAAAAACAGGAAATCACTTAGTTTGAATTTGTTAATTCAGGATCAAGTGCATGTTTTAGAGTAACTAATCTTGTAGTCGTTAATCGTTGCTTCAGTTACAAGAATTTTGTAAGCACTTTGGGTGTTGTAACAGCTAGTATATATTTTTATTGATTTAAGATAATTGTGAAAGATTGATGGCAATATAAGTAATATTTCAAAAACGAGTGGGATTGTTTTACCAGGGGTACAAAAACGAGAGGAAAATGAAAATCACGAGGCTGTTAACCGAGTAATTTTCATTGTTCACGAGTGTTTTACAAACACGAGAGAACAATGAAAATTACGAGATAATAGGCCAAGTGATTTTTGTTGTTCTCAAACACGAGTTTATGAAATAGCTTCTCAATCGTCTGTTATGGTAAAATTCGCTAGGAACTTTTATTGATATTGGTCATATCAGATTATAGACAATGGTGTTAGTATCTAATGACTCATGTTGAATTTATAATAGGCTAAGGCCCAGGTCAAACGTCGAACTTTACATGCGACGAACTAAATTCTTCAAATTAAGTTCATGACAAGATCGACGTTTGACTGAGTTAAGTTCGACTGATTGTTTTTGGATAAGACGTTCTATCCGTCCGACGCAGACGGATAGAACGTCTAAAGATCGTCCCTGGGTCAGACGTCGATCTTCTCATGAGCCGAACTAAATGCATAAGTTAAATTTAGTATCATAAATTATGATAATATGGATTTTGGTATAGTTGTCCGTGGTTATCTTGAAATGAAATTTGACTTCCCAATGAAATTCGAGGATTTGCATTATAAACTTGTAAATTTATACTAATATATGTTATGGACCAGTGAATAATAAAATCCTCAAGTTATGGAGCAAAAACAAAGGTTCGCTAGCCGAAGCAGCATGAAATAGATAATTTACTCAAAGATAAAGACTCAACATCGACGAAAAGGCCACAAGGCATGCAGTTAAAATCTTAAGGGAGTTTCGTATCGAAAAAGGACTTGCCCCGAGTTTGAAAATCTTACAAAAGTACAACTCAACGAGCTTCTTCGACAATTCTACGCCAACACTAGAAAAAGACACGGTTCGTTTCATTCACAGCAAAAAATCATTTTCTTATTTTAAGAAAAAAAAATCTTAAAACAAGATATTTTTTCTTGAAATAAGAAAGTTTGGATTGGGAGAATAGCGAACTTTTTTTCTTAAGAAATTTCTTAAAACAAGAAAAATGACGACCCACGTACATGGAAGACAGCCTGTGTTAAGTGTAACTTTATGCTCGTAGTCTATTAGTTTCCCCTTTTTGTTGTTTTTAAACCTCGCCCAATTTATTATTTATCTATCTATTTATTTTTTTATCTATTTATTTATTTATTTATTTACTTATTTACTTTTTTATTTATTTATTTAATTAATGGTTTATTTATTTATTTAAATAATTAATTAATTCACAGCTTTCTTTTTTTCCCTTTTTTTTTTGGGGGGGGGGGGGGGGGGGGGGAGTGTGTTAGCGTTCTTTTTCTCTTATCTTTTACTTTAGATTCATTGTTTTTGTATTATCTTGTGCATGTGAATTTCCGTTCACTGTTAAACTTGTATGTTGTTATAATATTTGTAACAAAGGATTCGCAGTAATTGGCTTTAGCTGTTGGGTATTCCTGCTTTGTATTACTTTTGTTTGTACAAATTGTACATATATAATGACTGATATTATTAGGGCAAAGTTAAATAAAATAAAGATCAAAAACTAAAAAGACTGTTTCATAATGGCCACCTCTCTACAACAGCCAGTAAACTATGTGCCCAAACTGGGGCTTTGGAGACTTAGTTATCTAAGCGACAGCCTCCAACCACTGAGAATCTGAGATCATGGGTTCGAGCCCTGAAAAGCCCTGAGGGGAGTGTTTTGAATAATATATATATATATATACTATAAGTGGGCTTACCTCAAATGTTGATGGTCGCTACTGTCAGTTTCACGACACTGAACGTGAAACTGACAGTAGCGACCATCAACATTTGAGTTAAGCCCACTTATAGTATATTCGCTCTATCTTTACGGTATTGAGCACTTTTCGACATTTCGCGAACAACACTTTGTTTGTTTGAATATATATATATCCGTGAATCAAAAATCACACAAGCTCATTTGTATATATATATATATATATATATATATATATACACAAATGAGCTTGTGTGATTTTGTTCACGGATTTTCGGAAAGTGCTCAATACCATAAAGGTACAGTAGAGTGAATATCGTATAGTTTAAGTGGGCTTACCTCAAAATGTTGAGTGCTGCAATTGTCGAATAAAACGACCTTGATGCGATGTGTAATAATTTCCGATACACGAAATGACATGCGCAAACGTTGATTTCGCGGGACGCCGCAAACATGACGGATAGCGACGAGGAGGAAGCTTGCAGTTCACGAAAGGTTTTCTTGAATCGGGCTTCTGAATAAGTATTGCTCCACCATCCAGGATTTCGAACTATTCGACGACAAGAGCGATGGATGCTTGTGGTTGTATTTATGTTTGCTATAATTAATAAAAGCAGAAGAACGCACGTTTGCCATGTATTGTATATATAAAGCAACATGTGTCATCATTTTTCGCCGTCATTTTGACTGTTGAATAACATTGTAAATATTAATTTGCTTTTGGTCAACATTCGAGTTGGACTCCTTTGCTTTCGCCATGTTGTTATAGAAATGATCATTTTAAATTATATTCGACCACGTTAAATTCGACGTATGAATCAAATGTCGAATACAATAATTTGGGTCGACCTTAATTGGTATTATATTCGACACATGAAAAATTCGACGTTTGAACAAGGCCTAAGCCATTCTGCAATTATCCAGGAAGTCTATAACTCTAAGAAAAAAGTTTCTTATTCTCCAAATTTTTGTGCTATATTATGTTCTCTAATGGGAAGGCATTTCATATTTTAAAAAGTATTATTGTCATAAGAAAAATGTCTTGTCATAAGACGATGTTGTCAAAAGAAAAAATTTCTTGTCATAAGAAAAAATTTCTTGTCATATAAGGAAAAGATTCTTATAAAAAATCTTATCATTAGAAAAATTTCCTTGTCATAAGAAATCAGTTTAAATGTCTATTTTTTACCCAATATATATAGTAAGAACAAAATTCTCACTGTTTTGTTATACTCCAATAGCAAAATATTTCATGGTTATAAAACAAATGTTCTTACGATAAGACAATTTTTCTTACCATAAGAAATATTTTCTTACGATAAGACATGTTCCTGACGATAAGAAAAATTTTCTCTTTCTCTTTCTCTTTCTAAGAAAATTTCTCTTGGATCAATATATATATATATGTTATATCCGGCGTTTAGCAGATATCAGAATTGGGCAAGAGCACCTAAGAAAGAAGGAGTATGTTAAAGCAAGAGGAACACGAATGGAAAACAAAGCAACAAAACAGATGTTAAGCACAGTGTATTACTAATTCCATTCATCAACTGAAAACGTGGCTTCTCCTTCGGGGTTGTCAATAGCGCGAGATCTCGCCTAGGAGGGCTGGCCCTCTTGTCATGTAAACGCAAACACATTAGTTTACAAAGAATTACGCTGAGATGCCGGATCTCGACAAAGAGGGCTAGCCCTATCAAGAGGGCTGGTCCTCCTCCACATATAAAGACCCCCTTAAAAACAATTGATCATTAGGCCTATATCACAAGACTAAAGCTAAGAAAGAAAGGGGATGTTACATCAAGCAGAACACGGACGGAAAACAAAGCAACGACAAAGCAACGAAACATGCATCTATAGTTAGGCCAGCCCTAAACGTCGCACAATAGACGACTTTAATTTAGATGAATTTAATTGTTTGAATTTTATTCGACGAAACTGCGACGTTTAACTCGATTCAATTCGACACACTAATTCCGCGATAATTAATTGATTAACATATAATATAAACACGCACAAGAGCAGCTATAGGAAGGACGTTACATCAAGCAAAACATGACAGAACACAAAGCGCTAGCAGCGAAACAATTAATTAAGCACATGCAATGAATTACCAATCGTTTAACAAATGTTAAAAAGAATTGATCATTATATTCATAAAATTTATAATAGCTTATAGTTTGATAAAATTGACGAACACGAATAATCTCATGACAAGGCAGAATATAGAGCTGCTGGGGAATCTGCTGCGCTACCAATAGCCGCGAGATCATACGAACAGCCCGTTTAATTCAACGTTGTAATTCAATTTCGGGTTCAACTTGTGACTGAAATGTTTGTAGCCTCCTTGAGCAGACGACACGTTGTGAGGCGCTTCCGTCACTCCGTTAGTGGGGGCACTTCACGACGTCTGCTCAAGGAGGCTAAAATGTTTGGGGATATAAGCTTAACTTGGTCTTGACTGAAACCATAGTAACTCCATGCGCTTCGAAAGTATTTTGTCACTTACGTAACATCCCTTCTAAATGTCCCCATTTCCTCTCCATATATCCTCCCATTAATTTAGTAGCAATATTGTTTTTCTGTTGACAAAAGCAAAGAGTATAAAAGAAGACGAATGAGCTCATTACTCATTCAAAGGTTGGTGCAATCAAGAGTTCAGTGTCTTGTCCAACTGCTGTAGAAAATGGCTAATGTTGTGAAGGTTCTTGTTCTTGTCTTGGCGTTCCTATGCACTGTGCGAATGAGTACTCAGTGTAGTCCAGGTCCTGATTGGCAACCACTGACCATTGCAGAGTTAGTTGAAAAAGCTCCAGTAGTTGTCCGTGGTTATCTTGTCAAAAAGATCGGGGATCCAATAAACCACTACAAAGCGTGCCTGTATATTTCCCATATCTACAAAGGCGGACGCACGCCCAGTTATATCTGTGCCGATAATTTCGGCTCCTCGGCCGCGTGCCTGTCCGAGTTAAGCTTCGGTACAGAATATCTGATTTTACTCGACAAAAAATCTTCAGGGTACAGAGCTCGCTACGATGAAATTCACTCGGCTGCTAAGCCGTTCAATGACAAAGTATTAATAGAAATAAAGAAAGGAATATGCTGTCCGACAAAATTTAAAAGTAAGTATACAAAAAACAACTTAACCTATATATAGCTGTGCTGTCGATCTTGTCT